>JANWGL010000949.1:0-28752 GCA_025200755.1 Ceratobasidium sp. C01
TATCATACATTCAGCCATGGCGGTGACAGTAGACCACTGAATGGCGATTCGTTGAGTAAACTTCTTTCAGCGTGCCCGAACTTAGTCTCTCTCAAGGTTCCGTACATTTTGGAACAGTTGGTTGGTTACATCTTACCATTTTTTAAAAACGATCTAATTTATACCTTCTTCCAGCGAGATCTCCTCAACCCCCTCAAGCACGCTCAAAACCTTCGCAAGCTTCACTTCGTCGTTAGCAATCCTCCTCGCGATCAGCTGCTTTCTTCAATGCCGGCAATTACATACCTATTCGCAGCAGTTTGCCCGACGCTTTCTCAACTAAAGTGTACATCGTACTACGGACTTTGCCTGTCGCTCGACATTAATCGTCTTCCTGGCGGGAATACCGAGCTCATCCTTGACGACCCTTTTGGCGTTGTAAATAAAAATATGGTCTGGTGATTATGTCATGCATACATTGTGATTAGTGTTTGTGTACCCGCACATTCCAAGCCTATTGCAGGCCGCATATACCCACGACTTTACGGCATTCTGTGCAAGGACGCTTCCTCTCCGGTCTTAAATTACGAGGCTTTTTCAAATAACTACCGAGAACTACCTACGCTATAGGCTACATTTAAGTCAAGACCACACCTCCTATTGCCCGCTTCCAATTCCTCCACGTCGCCAACAGACTAAGCACGAGTGCCAAGCAAGTGCTCCCGAGCGCAATGTAAACGCTGTACCGAGAGATCAACACTTGAGTCTCTTGGGAAGACAGCAAAACGCACCTGTCAACGTAGCACCTTCTCCCAGCAAAGCACTGTAGATGTTCAACCAGCCTAACCAAATTAGGTGGAGTATTCGAATGTGCATCAAAGTTTCTCCCAAACCCATAGTTAAACGCATTTCCCAACAAAGCCTATAGATCGATACTGAGTAGTTCGGACGTCTAATACACAATGATACTCACCGCCCCGATACCCATCACTCCAACGTTTTGCGAGAAATGAGCTACGCAACCAGCCTATCATCAGCCCAACCTGAGCAGCACGCTAGCTTGGACTCACTAATTCCGAATTGCTCCAGCACCAAAGGCGCAAGGAGCATAAATGTTGTTCCATGACTTATACCCAACACCATCGATACTTTCCACAGCCCATCGACACTCTCGAAATAAACTAGCATCGTCTGCGCCATAACTCCAAAGACTGAACTGATGATGAGACAGCCCGCTCGGGGGATATCGTGCGCATTGTTCAGGTAGTCTGCCAGAAAGCCTAGAATGGCATTGAGTTTAATGACGATGAATGGAGCGAAATCGTTCAGAATTGACCTGACAACTCAGAAACGGCAAGACGTACCCATAGCCAGTCTTCCAATACAGCTACTAACACTCAGGATCGAAACCTGATGCGCTTGGGCAGCCGCCACAGTCTTCTCGTTCCACTCATCCCCACTTGCTGCGAATAAGACCTGCACGATCGATCCGACATTATTGATATCTAACCTCACACGTCAACAGCGGCCATGTCCAGCGAGACAAAGAGCTTACACATCAACCCCGATCCACCCACTACATTGATTGAATTAGAATTGTTGAGTCTAGGGAAACTAGGAAATACCATACTCACACATCGCAGTGATTCCAAACAAAATCCAAAAATCTAGCACCTGAAACAGCTCTAGCCCATGCACATTGACTTGCCCCGGAATTAACTCCTTTATTGCGGCGCTGTCTGGCGTGGGTATATTCCTCCCCCCGTAGACTACATTCTCCTCTCCGGACCGAAGGGGTGCTTCTTCGTCCTGGGACGGCGATGTTTTCCCCGCCGCCTCTGGGTGGTGGAGACCCTCTCCGCCCACGATATCCATGCTCACTTTAGGTCGAACGACAGCCGCCCCAATAAGGACGGGAAAGGTGGTCCCGACAACAAGTACCGTCAGAAATGCTCCCGTCTCACCCGGAAATAGCTCCCTCGCAACAAGTGAAAAGAAAAACGCTGAAAGTCCGAATGCGCTGCTCACAATGCCTATCATACTCGCGCGCTACATCATTGGAAGATCCACTCTACCAAATAAGTAACGAGCAGAGTGGGAAGTAAGAAGCAAAGCGCACCAATGTAGCGGGGAAAGCCTTAACAGTGGCATTCACAGCACTTTTAATTCCCAGGCTCCCCGCCAAGCTCGTCGCAAAACTGCATAGGGCAAGTGACAAGACTAACCACGTTCCGCCGTTCGGCGGAGCAGGATGTGCGTTGGCGAACAAGAATCGAATACCACCGTAGCCGAAGAAGAGGAGCGCAGAAGCGCAGTATAAAGGACTACCAGAGAAAGTGAAGTTTGTTCGAGAAACGAAAGGGCAAGACATACCGTTTCGGTCCCCAACTATCAACCACTTTTCCACAAATAGGCCCAAAACTGATCTCCATAAGTACCAGTGTATCGCACGTCCAAATTGAACTCACAAATACACCCCAACTTCATCCGATGAGCGTTACGATGAATATTAGGGGAGGGTAAACTTACTGTTTCCTGAGATCCCGATAATGTTTAATTGTGTACTTGACAAGTTCAACCTCTTCCCCATCTGTGGCGCGTACGCTGAATAGACCTACAAGAACTATACCGTTCGATCTAATTAATAGGGAAAGCCAAGGATAGGACTCGCGTAGTTGGTCCCTGCAGCGAGAGCGACTAAGACGCATCCTGCTAGTGTCTGCACGCGATTCCATCGCTCGCGACGGGCTGACATTGTTGTCTGGGCGTGGCTGGGGATGAATATCGGGTTTGTTCCCGGGCAGGTCACCGCGGGCGGTTGATCATCTTTAGATTTTTGAGCTCATCCCGTGACTGTGCGGTGAGGGCTAGCTCTATGCGGAAGGTCTGCACAGGACGAACTTGGACGACCGCGGGAAGAATGCTCCGCATTCAATCCGGCTCTTACATAAGCTGCCCTGGGCACATGACAAACGGTACGCATGTTCTTTCCGATGCCGCGCAATCGAGATATCAAATTTATTCTGGTGCACAGGTTGTAGGCGTGCACCGCACACCACCTCATGTTTTCGACGGGCTCTCTACACTGCCTGCCATCGCCCATCTTCTTTAGATAAAGACACTTGAGCCCGCCCTCAAATACGTCAAATCCCTCGAGACTACCAACCTACCCCGTCTCCCTACCTGTGGCTCAACGAGACGGACCACTCGGTACACCCAAACTTAACTGAACAACTCTCCCTTGCGGTTGGACGTGTTACTACGGTTATGTCTAGCGGACCCTGGCGTCTACCCTCCCAGTTTATATCGAAAGGGGGCACAGTTATTGACCTGGGTTCTTTGGACTTCACCTCAGGACCACAATACGACGTAAATCTATTCTCCAACACCTGGCACAGCGATTTCTTCCCACCAGGACTTAAACGCAGCGAAAAGCCCGGAGATGACGCCATAGTCTCTTATAGCGTAGCCATCTTAAAAGAAAAACTTGTCGACCACAATCAAGTCATCCATGCGAATAATATTGTAGTGACCTCTGTTTCATACTGTAAGCGCCATGGTGGTTTCGAACACGAATTCCTACTCTGCAAAATCGTCGACCTAAGGCGCCCTTCAATATCGAATTACATGATACTAGATCGCATGCCTGGGGATCGGATGCGTTCAAAATGGCCCATGCCCACGTCTGGGGATAGTGATACTTCCATATCCTGGGTCACGGGGACCCCTGCCGTCGACCGTTTTCACGTGTCATACTTTAGGGATCGAAGCTCTCTACTCAGGAGTTTCTGTGGTTCAGGATACGAGAGGCTTGAAATCCTCGATTTTTATGGCGGAGTTTTTCGCCTCAGCCAACTCATCATTCTGGCATCATCCACGTCTGCTTCACGACCGAATTACAAGATTTTCAGCGCGCAGTGTTATTGGTTTGCCAGGATGATTTGGGAGAATATCAGGCTTCAGTTTCCAACATCCGAATATCGAAGCCTCGGAAACTCACAAGGCACGGTCTTTGGCCTCACTTTGACAACGGCCGCAAACCCATCAGAAGTACTAGAGATTCAACTTGAGGTTCTACACACCGCTTTGCGAAGAATGGAAGAAACTGGCAAGGTAATTGATTTATTTTATATCTAAGCTACTCGATTTGGATCTGAGCCCTTTAGCACTTAGCTTAGGGATCAGGTTCGCGAGCGGACCACTGAGGAGGATACACGTCGGCTGATTTCTGCTGTTTCTGATATCTTGAATCGAGTCGGCGAACCCACACACGCGGCAGCGCCCTCTCGAAGTCTTGACCGCAGCTGGCTGAGTATACTCTGACTTGTGGCTGTTGTGATATTAAGGCTTCAGGATGTGTGAAATATTGTCTGCTGCTATGTTGTCGTCTCTGAAAGGATAGTTCGTTACGCCACTTGTAGTTCGTTACGCCACTTGTAGTTCGTTACGCCACTTGTAGTTCGTTACGCCGCTTGTAGACAATTATTGTTTCAGCAAGTCCGATAATTCAGTCGAGCGATTTGATATCTGCTTATGCTGGTTCAGGGGAATCACCAAACAAGATCAGAGCCAGCTTTTCGTCGTGGTTTCCGCAAGTAAAGTAAGACAAACTCATAGAAAAATAATATAGAATATTATATACATTATAGATACGTCAATCTATCAATTAGTTAGGCGAAAAATGCCAGCCTAAACGATGTTTTAGCAAGCAGACTTGAGTGAGTGGCAGAGTTGCCAATGATACTGATAAGCGGAGAGCATGACCTTTCTAGTAGCATATACAGGTCCGGGATATACGAGTCAAGGAAATTGACTGTGCCTCGTAGATGCATAAACACTGGAAACGCTGAGGTTTCTGTGCCTGGCAAATTCTGCCAGTCGCTTCGTGAAGGGTTTCTGGTAAACAGCGCTCCGTACAACCGCTGGCGCATAAACTGTGCATCCACCCAGCGCGACGCGCTTAATGCCCAGTGTAGTTGTATTAGGGCCGATGTTTTCAACGCCATGAACGTGGTTTTATTGCTCTCTACACGCTGATATTTCCCCCAATTATTTTGGTTTATCATAGAGCTCACTCAACGGGATAACCAAAAAAGAACAGACCTAGTGGTGTACAAGTCCGTTTTTATGGACACAACGCATACCAGAATACTCTGGAACTCATCCAAAGCTTCCCTCTGGCTCGCTTCAACGGAAACTATAATGTCAAACCACCCGCTCTGCTTTAGTTTGATCGATATTACCTAAAGTCCTCCCATATTCCTACTGCGTTCGAGTGGCTACTCTTGCTAAACGCCCTTTGAGCATCTGGAAAGCCTAAATGGTCTTATCGAAGGCTTATACACGAGATTCCACCTGAGAAGTAATGGTAAAATCGCGAAAACGACGATCACTCGGGCTAATTTTCACCTTTTTGAAAGCATTTACTGAAATTACCAACTAGTACATTGTTTCTTAGGGACGGCAATGCAGAGGGACAAGACACCTACGGCAGTCTATCTTCAGGCACTTTTTCAGCCACAGGAACTAGTGGTTACGGCCTAAGCCTCACAGAGCAAATTGATACTGCCTAGCGCGCCTGCGAGTGTTTCCTCTAGGTATGTACTAGCACAGCCTGAAGAACGATATATGCGGCGTACTAAACCCCAGTCACCCTTTGTCTCGCAAGTGACTGCACACTAAACGAGAGATCGAGGAATATAGCGCTTCACGTGGTGCAGACGGAGTTCGTGCGTCATACACACACTTGTCCCCAACTTACCTTTGCATACACTATATTCACATAATACAAAATACTAGCTTAGAACTACTGCCCCCCTCGCTCGTTTCCAACTTCTCCACGTTGCCAACAAACTAAACACTAACGCTAGAGTACTACTTCCAAGCGCAATGTAAATGCTACAATTAGTCATTAGCACCAATGACCGATCTAACCAGCGATGCGGAAAACGCACCTATCGATGTAACATTTTCGCCCGACGTAGCACTGTAGATTCCCAGCTACCCTGCCTAAATCAGACGGCACACTGGAATGCGCGTCATAGTTTCTCCCGAAGCCGTAGTTGAAGACATTTCCCAAAAGAACCTGCAAGTTACCAATAATGATCCAGCTGCCCTGTTCTAGCGCCACTCGACTTGGGACTCACAGCAGCCACAGCCATCAGCCCACAATTCTGTGAGAAATGGGCTAAAACGCCGACTCCTGATCAGACCGGCATCGCATCCAGCTGAACTCGGACTCACCAATCCCAAAATGTTCCAACACCAATGCGGGGTAAAACGCAAACGTCATTCCGTAGCTTAAGCCCAACGCCATGCTCACTTTCCACAACGTATCCACACTCTGCACGTGGACTAGCATCGCCTGGGCCAAGATTCCGAACCCGGAGCAGAGGAGGAAGCAAGCTGCGCGGGGAATATTGTGTGTGTGGTTCAAGTAGTCAGCCAAGAATCCTACAAGATGACGTGAATAGCCACGTTGAAAGTTAGAAATAGACCTGAGGTAGAAAGTGGCGTAGCATACCAATCACCAGCCTCCCAAAAAAGCTGCAAACACTGATAAGAGAGACTTGATGTGCCTGTGCGACCGCTGCTGCCTTCTCGTCCCATCCGTCCCCTGTTTTCGCAAATAGCGCCTGAACGATCAACCCAACATTATTGATATCTATCATCAAGCGTATCAGCACATATTCCTGCGCAACCAAGAGAGAAACCTACACATTAACCCTGGTCCACCCACTCCTCGGGAAGTCAGCATCGTCTCAAAGCAGCTCGAAGGTAAAGGTATCAACTCACATGTCGCAGCGATTCCAAATATAATCCAAAAATCCGCCTTTCTGATCAATCCGAACCCATGCACGTCCTCCGCACCCGCAACTAAATCCTTCCGAATCACACTCGCCGACGCAAAAGCCTCACCATCCAACACGTTCCCCTCCCCGTAAATCACATTCCGTTCCCCAGATCGAAGCGGCGTCTCCTCGTTTTCCGGCCGTGCTTCCTCCCGCCTGGCCTCCTCTCCTGCTACCAAACCCTCCATCTTGGGCCTGATAACACTAGCCCCGAGAAGCACAGGTAGCGCTGTCCCGACAACAAGTACTGCTAAAAACGACTCCGTTTTGCCCGGGAAAAACTCTCTCGCAATTAGCGAAAAGAAAAACGCGGAGAGTCCAAAGGCACTATTAACGACACCTATCATGCTTGCTCGCTATAACATGACGTCAGATCTCATGTCCAAGGTATTGATGATGGGGGGTCGAGGAACCGAAATAGACGCGAGGAGTGGGGTTAGGAGGAAATGAGACGCACCAATCTTGAAGGAAAGGTCTTCACAGCAGCATTCACAGCGCTAACTACCGCCGCAGACCCCGCCAGTCCCGTCGCAAGACTGAACACCACTAGGGCGGAAACTAACCCCGCACCGCCGTTGGGAGAAGCCGGGTGGGCATTTATGAAGAGGTACCGAATCCCGCCGTAGCCGAATAGAAGAAGCCAAGAGGCGACGTACATCGGCCTAGTGGTGGGAGGGGTTAGAATTAGGCGAGAGGGGAGGGGAGTGTGCGTACCTCCTGGGTCCCCATTGATCCACTATCCACCCCACGATAGGCGAGAACCTGGCCCACCGTCATAAACACCCAACCAATCGCTCACCCCCTCGCTAAATTCGAACTCACAAATACACCCCAACTATCTCAGCGTTAGTTCACGCTCACTAGGAAACTTAAATCGAAAATGACTCACGGTTTCCAGCAATTCCAATCACATTCAGCTGCGTCCCCGTCAAATTCAACCTCTTCCCCATCTGCGGCGCGTACGCTGAATACACCTTCACACCCACGTCAACCACGATTCAAACACAAGAAATAGATACTCACATAGTTAGTACCAGCAGAAAGCGCAACTAGCACACATCCCGCCAGTGTCTGAACCTGATCTCGACCCAACGTCATCGTGGTTGTCTGCAAGGAGCCCCAAGGTCACGTGCATCCGTCAACCCAAATACGAGTTTAATCTCTCCCATAAACGCATGTAATCCGAACCGAGATTGAAATTATCGCCACCACCCCCTAATTATATACTCTACGTACAATATGATAGATCCTAAGTTAAAGCCACTGCCCCGCTCGTTCGCTTCCAGCTCCTCCATGTCGCCAGCCCGCTCAGCGCCAACGCCAACACGCTGCTCCCTAGCGCGATATAGATACTAAATGCCTCAGGCGTTAGCAGCAGGTTCTAATACCACGCCACGATTGAAGACTTACCTATCGACGTAACACCTCCGACCAATATAACACTGCAAGTTCCCGGCGACCCTAATCGAATTCGGCGGCACACCAGAATGAGCATCGAAGTTCCTCCCAAAGCCGTAATTGAACACATTCCCAAAAACAGCCTGTAGAACCCACAAATCAGTTTCGTCAACACTAAAGCCAACATACAGAACTCACAGCAGCGATCCCCATCAGTCCCGTATTCTGCGCAAAATGACCTACACCGCCATAGTTAGCTTCGATATCAGCCAACCAAAATCAACAGAACCTCACCTATTCCAAACTTCTCCAAAACGAGCGCGGGGAACAGCGCAAACGTCGACCCATAGCTGACACCCAACACCATCGACACCTTCCAAAGTGCTCCGACCGTTTCTACCTGGGTCAACATGGACTGCGCGACGATGCCGAAGAGCGAGCTTAGGATGAGGCAGCTCGTGCGGGGGATGGTGTGCCTGTGGCTTATATAGTCCGCTAAGAAACCTGAAGTGGGGATCCTACATGTTAGGGGAAGTTTTACGGGCGAGGCAGGAGATACTCACCAACTAATAACCTCCCGAAGAAACTACAGACGCTCAGAATTGAAACTTGGTACGCTTGCGCAGCAGCAGCGTCTTTTTCGTCCCACCCATCCCCGTTCACCGCAAACAAAGCTTGGACGATCGATCCGACGTTATTGATATCTACCCACAACACCGACAATCAACTCCCGAGCGCTCCAGAAAAGGTGGTTAAAAACTCACACATTAACCCAGGTCCACCCACTTCACGTGCCCAATTTCATATCAGCTTAGTACCCCTCAACAGAAAAAAAGACCCACTCACATGCTCCAACAATTCCAAAAATGATCCAAAAATCCAAAACCCGCACCAGCCCCAACCCATGTACATCTTCCTCTCCAACCGCTTTTGGCGTACCAGCTCCCGGCGTCGTCGCAGGCGTCGGCGCCTGACTTGCCCACGGATTCCTCTCTCCATAAAGAACGCTCTCCTCTCCAGACCGCAGCGGTGTCTCTTCGTCTCTCTCGAATGGTGGTGGCAGCTCCTCCTGCTCTTCCGCCCCTTGTTCAAGATGCGCATCGAGTGTGTCGTCTCCTACGAGCGCGATGCTTCCAAGCTCAGGTTTGATGGCGAATGCGCCGAAGAGGACGGGGAGGGTGGTTCCGATTACCAGAACTGTGAGGAAGGATTCCGTTTTTCCAGGGAAAAGTTCACGGGCAACAAGGGAGAAGAAAAACGCAGAGAGGCCAAAGGCGCTGTTCACCGTTCCGGTCATACTCGCTTGCTACATGTATCTTCATCAGAACTACATCCATCAAACATAACGGGGAAAGAATGATTGGAGGAAGGGGGATAAATTTGAAGGCGGGACTCACAAGCCGGGCAGGGAACGCCCTAACAGCGGCGTTCATAGCACTAATAATCCCCGCACTCCCTGCAATACCTGTCGCCAAACTGCATAGCGCGAGCGTGAATACCAGCCATCCACCATCGTTGGCCGGAGCCGGAGTTGCATTCGTGAAAAGGAATCGAATTCCGCCGTAGCCGAATAAGAGAAGCGCGGAAGCGACGTAAAGCGGCCTAAGGTGGACCAACCACGATGAGAATTATAAGGTGAGTGAGAAAGAGAAGGGAGACGTACAGTTTTGGACCGCGTCGGTCGACTACCCATCCAGATATAGGCGCGAAACTGTTCGAACCGACATCACTCTCTGGCTCGCACTCATACGACCTTGCTCTTGAACGTACCAATACACACCAACTTGACCGAAAGTCAGACCCGACCACACGAACAATAAAACAAAACGACTTACCATTGCCTGCGATCCCAATAATGTTCAACTGCGTATGTGACAGGTTCAACCTCTTCCCGAGCTGAGGCGCGTATGCCGAATAGACCTACCCCAACAGATTAGTATCCCATCCACACAAGGAAAGGTTAAACATACATAGTTAGTCCCCGCAGCGAGTGCAATCAAGACACATCCTGCGAGCGTCTGGACGCGGCCCCATTGATTCCGACCTGGTGTCATCGTCGTGTGCAAAGAGGTCATACGCCACGTGACCTGTGTTTGTTCCGAGGACAAATCCCTGAACTTAAATTTATCCATTTCGCCGAAATTGTCATGCATTTTATTTTCGTTTCATCTTGAGTCTGAAGCAAAAGAGCCAGCGAATCGCTTTTCTGCTATAGAGGAGACATACCCATTATGCGGTGTAAATTTTTGTTCTTTGCTTTAGTCATGCCATGTTCGAATGCTGAACTGGATGAATCTTTCGCCTGGTCAAAACCAAAATTCTACAATACCAGTTCTTCAATCGCTTCAGCCTCACGTACTACGCCTTGCGTTGCGTTCTTCCTTTCGCATCCTGCATTGCCTTTCCCAAGATCGGCAGCGGAGGCTTGTCCACGTTTGATGACCGCACGTGCCCCTGACCGGATCGGAGTGGCTGGATCCTATTGGGGCCGGGGCCAAAACTTGACGACGACAACAACGAACCCTCGCACTCAGCTAGTTTACCATAGACCACTTGCAAGAACTACATTGATGTCACGATCTATTTTATTCGACTCTCTTGGCTTGGTCGCTGAGAAATACCTTTCACCTCTCACTCTTGCGTCCAGCTCTCAGACTCGTCGCCTCTAGCGCCACGTCTCCTGACTAGCCGCTGCCAGCGAACTCCTCATACCGCACCAAAACATATCCGGTACATGCGACTAGGGTGATTCATTTGTTTTAAATCTCTCAATGCCTGGCTGGATTTCACTCTGTGTCTCGGCTCGCCGATCACCCTCGACTTGGCCCTTGACCCCAGACCCGGGGATATTACCTCAATACTCGCTTATCTACCCAGTCTCTTATGGCTAGACCTTACATTTGAACCGACACTCCTTTCACTAGACACCCCAAGCTCAGTGCTAGTCAATTCACTCACACCAGCGACTCGTTGATCATTAGCTTCAGCGACCGAAGATACTGTCTACATTTCCACTAAGCCTTAAACTATGCCACTGTTTGGCATTCACTGGCTCTCTGCTCACAGCCTGAACCATACTCGGTAACTCTTACTCGCATTTTGCTTCGCCGCACCCTGCGCGTGACTCTAGCTTAACGCACTCACAGAATTTTGGCACCAAACTTGAGGCAACAAACTATAATATTTGCGTACTATATAGAGTGTGTCTGAATATCTAAGCCCAGAAGCGTTATGAAACCCCATTAACAGCCCAATTCGTAAACCCATTAGAGGCAGAAAGTAATTGCTAAGTTGACCTGCGATGCCAAGATACGCGTCAAACCTCGATTACATTATATGATGATAGATGGACTTACGTTGTTGGCCTGGCATTGGCGCTGAGACTGGTAGTCCGTAGGAGTGCAGAACGCTCCATTGGGGCAGCACGAGGCAGACGTGCCTACGACCCATCAAGTCAGCCCCGCGCACGTTTCAATTAAGGCCGCCCACTACTCACAATCGTTGCCAACTCCGTCACATCCATTATAATACCCAAACCCAGTGGTGACCGAGAACTTATGGGGGGAGATAAGAGAAACATCCGTGCTGGAGCCGCAGCCAGCGCAAGTCGGGTTCACGAGCGTCGTCTCAAGGAGCGAGCAGTTCTCGCCGTTAAAGCCACAAGCACCCGTCTGGAGGTATGCAATTGCCGCGGTGAGGGGACCATTGCTGGTGTATGCGCCGCCAGTGGAGAGGACCCGGCCGCCTTGGATGAGCGTGGGCTGGTGTGGCCATTTGGTTAGTACTGAACAGGTTCAATGTTCTGATACTTACAGTTCCATATCCACACCTGTTGTCAAAGGTAACAGTGTGAGTCTCAGCCTGGGCGCCAATAGCGGCAGCGAAAACAACAGCCACAGCAGAAACGATGGTCTTGGAGAAAAACATATTGTGCTGGAGGTGGGGAGTGCGGTAGATGGGTAGGGTGAAACTGAGTAGACTCTGTTGACGATAGCCACCAACGCCGCCAAGTGTTCCTCTTATACTGGCTCAAGCCCGCCCGGCGTCCCGACCGACGCATGTCCGAGCTCCCTGGTTCACTCGTGGACAAGACCGAGATCCACCAAGCGAAATTCAATCAAGGCCAGCAGTCCTAAAAATAACCTAAGCGGTCCTCTGCCGCATTTAGACACTCATATGAACCTGAAGCGGCGTCAGGAGCACACTGCTCCCATCGATGCATATACATACGTGGTGATTGTACCTGGGCTAATTTTATGCTGGGCTCGGATGATTGAAGCCCGCTTATCATATCGGGGTTCCCGGGGTTGATTCGAGCTCGCATACCATATTAGAGTTTTCTGCTCACGTTCTGCCCATCTCGGGCGAGTCGGTGATCGGCAATGTGTAAGGTGTGAATATAATTTTAATATATCTGAATTCTACCGGCGTGTGCGAAAATGATTGTTTCAAAGGTGGGTGCGCCGCGACCCGCCGGGGGAGAGTGTGATTACGATTCGACATGATATTCAGGCGTTAAGATCAAGCATGATTTAAGATTCTTGTAGTTCTTCCATTACTGTTGGACTACACAGTCTAGACAATACACAACGCAAACAATCCAATACGCTTTTCATTTTTCAGAAGCCGAAAGGGCGGTAAACAAGTGCAAATAGCCCGTCACCGTTAGAATGCCTTAATCGCAAAAAGTGATCGCGAGGTTGACCTAGGGCAATAATCATAAGGCCAATGGGCTGCGCTTCGTATGTTTTTGACTCACATTATCAGCCTCGCATTGTCTCTGTGCTTGGTAGTCAGTGGGCTGACAGAACGCACCACTGGGGCAGCAAGACGCGGAAGTGCCTGTGATGTTTCACCATTAGATACCATAGTCTGTGCGCTGTCATAGATGCATTTACTCACAGTCATTGCCCGTTCCATCGCAGCCGTTATAATAACCAAACCCAGTAGTCACAGAAAACGAGTGAGGCGAAATCAGCGAGATATCTGTGCTTGAACCATCGCCTGAGCCTGTTGGGTTATGCAGGGTCGTCTCGAGCAAAGTGCATCCCTCTCCATTGAAACCACAGGACCCCGTCTGAAGGTACGCGATGGCAGCGCTCAGCGGGCCATTGCTGGTGTAGGCTCCGCCTGTAGACAAGACAGTACCACCTTTTATAAGCGTCGGCTGTTATTTACATGTATCAGCGTTTATAGTCGGGGGTTGTTTGAGTACTACTCACTGTTCCATAGCCGCACTTGTTCGTAAAAATTACTGTATGAGACTCTGCTTGAGCCTGAAGAGCAACAGCCAAAATTGTCACTAGAGCCGATCCGATGAAAGAATACATTGTTTCAGCTAAGATATTTTCGATGTTGAACAAGAGGGGAAGCAAAAGCTGAAGGTTGGTGCTGAAAAAGTTCTCAGAACTCCCATGTTTTATACATTCTACTCAGACGCCGTATCTTTAATTAGGTTTCAGCGCATAAAGATTTTGCTGCATTCTAACCGTCTGCGCATGGAAATCTTACCGTCGCCGCCGCACACCGCTCAAACTCGGGACGAAGACTCACGAGCATTTTCCTAAAATATACTCTAGGTTTTCTTCTTATACCCAAGGTCCCTATTCAATCAACGTGTTCTTCACCGCCCTATTATGTTATACTCCCACATCTGTCCACACACCCTGCGTGGATAGGTTGACACTCGGGGACTTTACCTACTCGGGTTCAACCCCATTTGCCGAATGCCTAATTGTGTTCGTGGAACAAACATTTTGTCGAATCAGCTGAGAAAATGCATGCCGGCCACCGTGAGAGTCCGCCTCGATTATGGTTTGATTTATCAAAAATCTGACTTTTCCTATGACCGCATGGCCGCCTGTCTCACGACGGCTGTCTGACCACCCTATTAAGCTAAATTGAATCGCATGGATGTATAGTGATGTGCCGTTCACAGCGGTTATTCATACCTGTATCCCGAGGCTATGCTCGTCGCACCAGTAATATGCCTTAGTGACTGTTGAATTCAGTGTTTTGATTGTAGAAAACGAGCTGAAGCTACCCTCCTCTGGCACTGGGCTAGCGCAATCATTATTGTCTCCGTTAGTTGTTCGTGTTGTTCATTCGATAACGTTGGCACGCACAAAGCTGAAAAATCAACCCCTGGGTGAGCTGCCCAACCTGGGCGCCCCCCAACGTCTAGAATATAATTTGGGTTGCTAGCAAGATTGATTAAAGAAATGCTCATCGAGCGCGCTGCGAGGACCTCACTCATATCTACTGCAGGAGAATCCATCTCCGCCGGGCATCACATAATTATCTATTACACCAAAGAAATATGAATACAAGGGGAAGACGCTTTAGGGACGTGCCCGAGATTCCAAGGCCCTAGAATTAAGATCCACACCGTATTTGAAAGATAAGGGGGCACATGCCTCAGTGGCAATGCGCAACCAGAGGAAGCGCCTGCGCGGGTGCGCCAGGCTGAATCACCTTGCTCCCCGAGGTTTGGTGTGTATTCAATAGGTCTGTTGGGTGAAAATATCATCAAATTATTGGCTGTGTGTATCCAAGGTTCATAATCTGCAAGATTTCGAGCACTTAACGATGCTAGAACTTGACAAAACGGACGGATGCATGCAAATATTACTCACACTCTTCCTAGCGCCTCCTGTATGCGTTGTTTTCTCATATTTTCGAGGTACTGGACTTGGCAAAAAGGCATGCACCGGCGCTTGCATACTTAAATAATTGCCTTGATTGCAAGAGCAATTACTCGCCCAAGACTACGCAGTTTTTGACGAAATAAAGTGAACTGTAATCGCGTTGACGCTGCAGAGGGCACCAAATGCTGCCTTATGCAATTATCTCAATACACAAACTCCATCTCTCTAGTGCTTCAAGGCCATTTTCTTTAGAACTACATGATATATTGGCATCGAGACTGTGCAAGGAGCCTTTGACACGCCTAAATTGTAAGAATGATCGGTGCTCAAATCAATCGACTCAACGGTCCAGAGGGGTTACCACACACTGTACTTACTTTTCCACTCCTGTTGCTAAATATAAGGGTCACAGATCTTCAAAGAGCGCGCATAGTTACCTTATAGAATCTATGAGTCATATAACTTAGGGCAACCCCTGCGTGACCCTGTGTAATTAGCCGAATTTCCGATACCCATCAAAGACCTGTAGGTCGAAGCAAGATGACGATCTCCCTATCTGTGACGGTCACAATCTCTCTTGACTGGATGTGGAAGAGAATACGCAGATTCTGAGATTTCTTGCGTTCACAGGTCTGGGCAGAGTGTCAATGCGGGTGACGCTATACCGGTCCGCCACAGCTCAGTGTGAAAAGCATCTCAATATCTGACTTCACCATGTAACTCAGGATTGGCGTTGGGTGTCTGTAAGAACATGCCGATCAGCATAGCAATCTGGCGAACAGAAAGATTCCCCAAATGAAATAAGTACCGTTGCCACGTGTTGTAGAGCTAAGATGGGCAGCCATAGAAGCGCAACCAAACAAGTGGCTAGGCTTAAGATCCCCCATCTTACGAGCCACCCCAACTTACACGACGACCAGCTTGACCCTCGGTCCTCATAACCCAACGCAACCTATCTCGAATGTATTGCGATTCGAATCCAATAACTTTCTTCTGGTCTAGGATGCTTACCGATCCTTCACAATCAGGCTCGTTAGTTTAGAGGTACGTCGAGGCAAGCAAAATAGATCTTCCGATGGCTGATGTATCTCACATACCTCTTTGAACGTTAGCCCATAGTTGTGCTATGCGAAACTTATCTAATTACGTCCACCATTAATACAATGGAGAGTGAGTCGACTACTTCGTCATTAAACCCTTATCCAGTGACGGCAAGACGCGTAGACTAACAGATAGCAACCCGTAGTGAATGCGAGTGGTGGAAATATTTGCCGCATTTCGACAGCCTGATCGAGGGCTTATCGGAAACGCCGGCTGTACTCGGAGGAAGAACACGGAATGTCATCGGCAACGATTTGGTAGAACGATACGCCATTACGGGCGAGGTCAAATTGACCGAGATGGCCATCCAGATGAGCACGGGACGCTCAAAACCTCGGAAAATCGCACCAGATTCGATCTCTGCGTCTGGGCAAGGCTGCAGACACGAAAAGGGCGATTGTGTGCTACTCTCAGGCGATTTTGTTTACTCCAAACGCAAGTCCGGGAGGCTTACATAAGAGAAAACCCAAGACTTAATTTTGAACTACTATGGTCGTTTGTCTTCTATCTTACTCCTTGGTACTCTTCCCTTGATAGCTCCAATGAGCACGGCTTTGAGCTTATATCCCTAATAATCTATGCCCGTTTCCTTCATCCAAGTGCCAGAAGTATTCGGGGCTGGGTTTTCGCTTATCGCGTACGCCAGGTGGGTCACGAAGTGCTATCAAGCCACTGAAAAGGGAAACCGATGGATCAGGTGATAATGGAATCGCTTTCGCCGGATTTTGTTCGAGGCCTTTTTACAGCTACCTGAATTCAACTGGTGTATTTTGAGTCACTTCGTAACCACATAAATGAGCAGCCTGATACTTACAGTAGGCTAGCTCGAATGCATATACGCCAATACTTGCCTGAAATTGTCACCGACACCGGCCAACGTACATGGAGACATCTTCTAGAGCTGCAAAGACATACAAAAATACTGGAAAATCCCTCAATCACGTTCAAATTTAATGGTTCAACCGGCGAACTACCCTGTTTGCGTTAGTCATTTGCTTGATGCGCGGTTAGAAGTAAGAGCCCTAACCTAGCAGTCGGCAAGGTCAATCACTAAGGGTAGCGGAGCCCCACAGAGGACGCACGTCAGGCGACTGCTGCAACTATGGTGTTATAGCTGCGCTTGGTGCAGCAGGCACTAAGAAATTCAATCCGGGGGTCTAGGGCGTGGCAACGGACGGCACTGGACGCCCAAGAGAGAAGGGTGTGTTTAGAAATAGCCGATCTGTTGATTAACCGACGCGGGAGCTCGTAAGTGAAAGCAACAGGTATTTAGGGATTACGAAAATGAATAAAAACCTTGTCATGTATCGTTTATTAGGCGGATATACTCGTTTTAAGTTATTTCACATGATCGTAAGACTCAGGGCAACTATTTCTACATCTTAGTCTCATATCTGATAGGTTTTTACCAGTGACTAACAGAAGCCATGTTTTGTGGCTCAGGGCACGGTTCATACTATTTGGTTTAGTCCCGTGACTGGACATCACAATCCTATCATCGGTTGCCGATCCCTATTCTATAATAGTCTACATATATCGCGAGGGTTCTGGTCTCCTTTTGTCACCCTAACCCTGTCAAGCGAATAGCTTCGAGCAAGAGGTAAGTTGACGATGGTTGACGATCCCTACTTATTTGTTTGTTCAGGCTGGGCACGTAACACTAAAAGCGCAGAACCCACGTATTCGCCTCGCTACTTAACCAGACCCCTGTGATAGCACAAAGTCTTGTGCTTCACCGAGCATCCAAGACAGCATGAGCGCCGCCATGACCGGCAGAGACGTGGCGCCGCTGATGCGATTGGATGTAGGCAGCCAAGTCAAGTCTGTCGCGATATCACACGATAGCACCCGCATTGCCTCTGGCTCAGCCGACAATCTCGTCCGTGTGTGGGATTTGCGCACCGGGACACTTGTTCTAGGTCCTCTCAAGGGTCATATCGGTCGGGTTGAGTCTGCAGCCTGGTCGCATGATGATACCCGCATAGTATCTGGCTCGTACGACAAAACTATCCGCATGTGGGACGCACACACAGGTGCGTGCTTAGGCACGCCGTTCGAGGGCCATGACAAGGAGGTTTGGTCGGTGGCGTTCTCTCCCGATAGCACCCGCGTAATCTCCGGCTCGGACGACTGCACCATCCGCATGTGGGACGCACACTCTGGCGCTCTTATAGGCGAGCCGCTCCATGAACACACCGCACCAATCTTCTCGGTGGCATTCTCTTCCGATAGCGCACGCATAGTCTCTGGCTCGCGGGACAATACCATCCGCATCTGGGACACGCGTACTGGCGCTCTTATAGGCCGACCGCTAACAGGACACACTAACACCGTCCGATCGGTAGCATTTTCACACAATGCCACTCGTCTCGTCTCTGGCTCGAGGGACAAGACGGTCCGCCTCTGGGACGCACAAACCGGCGCTCCCATAGGCGAGCCGCTCATGGGACATACCGACCGGGTCTTCTCCGTAGCGTTCTCGCCCGACAGCGCATACATCATCTCTGGCTCGCGGGACAATACCATCCGCATCTGGGATGCACGCACTTGTGCCTCTTTGGGCGAGCTGGTCAAAGGACATACTCACGGGGTCCTCTCAGTGGCGTTCTCCCTCGACAACACCCGGATTGTCTCTGGTTCTTATGATAATGCCATTTGTGTATGGGAAGCGCCCCCGAGCGTAGCATCGTCCGAAATTGTGGCTGGTACCGCTGTAAGTACCTCACCCCCGTCCGATTTCCGTGTTGGCATTTAACAATCCCAACCCAGCAGAGTCGCCTCTTGCCTGATTTGACGAGCGACACGAAGGTGGGTCTCTCGATCACATATGCGCCTTTGCAAGTGCTTATATGTGAGCATAGCAGGGCGAAGCCACGTTTGACATGGTGACTAGTCAAATGGTAAGCTCACGACTGTTATCTACCGGTATCTATCTGATATTTGATCAATAGTCTGTTCAGGAGCTGTTCGAATCTCTTGTCAAACACGGATGCGCTGATCTCACATCGTCAATTGACCCCAATCAAATCCCCACCTCGGTGATTGCCTCGGGAGGTTTTGGTGACGTGCGGCGTACAACCATGGTAGATGGCACTGTCGTTGCGCTCAAGACACTTCGATTGCATTCCTTGCGAGAAGATGGCGACAAGGCTATCAAGGTATCCTTGCCCTCCCCCGATCACTACTTTTACCTAGGCTAATACTATTAATCCTCTTTAGCGTGTCGTTCGAGAAGTGCATGTTTGGTCGAGGCTCCGGCATGCTAATGTCCAGGAATTGCTTGGTCTTATAATTTTCCAGGGGGGACTCGGAATGGTGTCTTTGTGGATGAAAGGGGGCAACCTCCTGCGATATATTGACGTACACCCTGACGCGGAGCGCCACCCATTGGTATGTCCCACAACGCCACTCGATCCCAATCCCTAATCCTTTTTTCTTTTAGTGTGTCCAATTGGCTTCAGGTTTATCGTATCTGCACGGTGTTGAAATGGTAAGAAATACCTCTCCGAATGTTTCTCACAGGGCTGATACACTGCCCATAGGTCCACGGCGACCTTAAAGCGGTAAGCCGGCCAACCTACCCTGTCAGGACATATATAAACTTTCGACATAATTTGTCCCTAGGCTAACGTGTTGGTGTCCAACGATGGCGTACTTAAAATCAACGACTTCGACTACGCGATGTTGTCCGAAACTTCGCTTCGATTTTCCGCGACATCTAGGCAAGGGGGAGGAACACTTAGATGGATGGTTAGTGCAGTGCGATTGGTCCGCCATTCACTTATGCGTGTTCGTCAGGCTCCCGAGCTCCTTCAACCAGTGAACGACGATGAAGGAGAAATCAACCAAGATCCTGCTACGAGGTGCAAGCAGACAGACATATATGCGCTTGGGATGGTAGGCATATTAGATACCTTACGTGGATGCATCATGCTAATCGGTTCCCACCAGACAATGCTAGTAGGTCATGGCGTTTGATACGATAATCTACTTGTCCAACATTGTCCAGGAAATCCTGACCGGGAACGTGCCTTACCCCGAATACCGAAACGAGATGGGCATATATCATGTTGTTGCCTCCAAGAAGCCCCCGAAGCGACCGAAGGTATTGCCTCTACCTGAAGGGATGGGAGATCCTATGTGGACCCTTCTGCTTACCTGCTGGGACCATGATCCATCTGCTCGACCCGGTGCGACGTCGGTGTTGACAATGGCGAGTTGTTATGCTTGCAGAGATAATTTTAGGCTAATAATCTGTCCACTATTCAGTTGGAAGGTCTTGTCGTTTGAGTACATATTGCGCCCTAAAGATATGTTTCGACCCTTCAAGAGGAGCCTGAACGCGTCTATATTCGTGTTTCTCCAAGTGAGATCTTGCATTGCTGTTTCTGTTCTTACGTTTGTCCAACCTATACTATCTTGTTTCACGATATCATAAACATATCCACATCCAAATTTCCGTTTGTACTCAATACATATTGGAGGCCACTGTTCGGTAACCATTCTTATCCACAGTAACTACAGCTTCACGAAAGTACCAGATGTACCGGAAATCAGATAATGAACAAGAACTCGAACGTGTTTGTTGGGCTGCTGTTTACATTGTTTTACGTATATTCTTATATGTGGCTGACTAAAAGATTATCCTCTGACACGATTGAGAGCAACCCGGGAAGTGTGTAAAAGTATTGTTATATTTCGTGATCCGTTGGCGCGGATTATTGTTAGTTCGCTGCTCACTAAAAAAGCATAACTGCTATCCAACACGCACCGGTTGCAAGTGGCATCTCTTATTTGCATGGTACTGGAATGGTAAGTATACCTCGTGCAAGTTCTTCATATCTCTAAACATCTTATCATTAGGTACTTCGTGACCCCATGGCCGCAAGTGCTTAATCTCAAACCAGCCAATAAGTCTCGCTTACATTTATTTTATTTTAGCTTAGTATTCACGTATCAAACAACAGCATACGGGAAATCAGCGACTTTGACCATTCAATCTTACAGGAAAGTAGTCTTCGTTTTTTGGAAATCACTAGGTCTGACATTGGAGGGTTTCGATGGATGATACGCGCTCTGACCTACACACTATACTACAGCGAATACTAGCACAGGCTCCCGAGTTGCTCTTGCAATGTGAGGACGACGATGGCCCTCCAGTGATGCGGAACAGGACAACTAATGTATATGCTCTTGGCATGGCATGCTGATGTATATCGGCATGAAGCTCTGGCATCTAGTTCGCAGACAATGCTCGTGCGTCATTACTACCTCACACGACGCTTCCAACACTCCGTCTGACCCGAATGAAGAAATCATAGCCAGAAACATACCATACCGTGAATTTCAAACTGAATCCCGCATGTACCACGCACTCAACGAAAAGCAACCCCCGAAAGATCCGATAAAATCATTGGAAACTGATGAGCGAGCAACCGAGATGAGGGCGCACCTTGTCCGATGTTGGGGCCACGACCCGGAAGCTCAACCGACTGCTTTAAGTACACATAGTGAAGGAAGTTATTAGGACTCGTCACCAAGAGCCTCGTGAAGTCTCACTAGACGATAGTTTTCGAATTAGAAACCTTTGTGGTATGATCAGCTCAGTATACATATTATAAAGATATACTTCTTGGGTATATGCGTCGATTTCCCGGACTCTCTATGAGGGGCCTCTTCCTATTTGTCTCATGCGCTTACCAGTTTGGTTTCCGGCTCTCTCTCGCGTACTAGCACAGGGTATTGATGTCTTAGTCGCCACAGAGGGCGGAGAACCCCAAGTACGACCTCACTGCAATGCGTTGACCTTGGCCATGCGACCAGTAAACGCCCCTTCTGCTCTTCCACCGCCTTTTGTAGATTCCTTTCTTTTTTTGCCCTACCCTCTACACTCTTCATGAGACTCCCATGTGCCACTGCCGCAAACAAAGGCACCATAAATTATATTCCTGCATCAGCTTACAGCTGCAAACCTCTGGATATTTAAGTTCCGCTGGTATTCGCTAGATGGCAAAAGGAAATAATCTTCTGGCGATGAAGGTGGCAAAATTACCACCGTCACCCGCCAAGGCCCAACGGTAAACAAGAAGAACGACGGGCCTTAAAAACTAACCTCAAAGTCAAAGCATAAAGACTCAGCCTGTGGTCACTTCAGACAATAAACGGGCTGAAAGTACCCAGGGGCTACCGTGACAAACACAATCAAACATGCCTAAGCGCTTGACGCTATTCCACGAGCGACAACAAGCTTGTATCATTCCTTCACTTAGCTTAGTATGTAGTTTCAGCAGAACGAAAGGGACTACATTGCAGTCTAGGATGCGGAACTTTGGCTCCCAAGTAGGTCAGAGACACAATGTCAATGTGTATCGTCACCTTCGACAGCATATTTGCGAGACGGGGTATATTTCCATCCGAGCTTCTTCTCCGCGGTATAACCAATTGCGCCTTCTTCATCCTCCCCCCACCTTGCAACCTTCCAGTCCTCACCATTCTCGTCTTCCTTACGCAACCGAAACTGTGCAAAATCAATCATAATTACCCCAGACCCGTCTGTCTTCACGATAAAATTCTCCATTCGTACGTCACGATTGAGAACTCCCAGGTTTCTACATTCGTCAGCGACATACATAGCGTTGGGGATTAACACTTCCAAATTTGACGTAGTAGGTTCGACATTGGAGAGATTGATCCCAGGTATAAACTCTAGGAGGACGCCAGGCACCAGAAGATCAACGTTTGTAGTTGATTGCTCGTCAAGAAAACGCGTAGTCCCATAAAATCTCGGGATCATACGACCTTGAAGTCTGGAAAGACGCTCGTAGATTTTGCATTCGCTATCGAAGTAAGACGGGATGAGAGTAGCGAAGTAGTGCTCCATCAGCTCTGGTGGGAAGTTTTCCATCTCGATTCCTTGGTCATAAAGTACGTCAAGTTCCGCGTCGACTGGCTCAAACCCTTTGAGGGCTTTGCCAGATGCAAGATAATCGGCGTACAGTGCTTCAGACTCGTAAGTTGGAGGTTTGCCTTTGTGATATCTTCGGAGAGACGCGGTAAATCTTCTGTCATAAACTTTAAGAATCAGCTCGGCTGGAGGTTGAGCCTGGGCCAGGGAGGCATGGGGACAAAGTATATCCAGCGCCACTTTCATGACCGGAGAGATAGTGAAGGGACTGGACGCATGCAGAACCGTAACTTGAGCCTCATAAGAGCCACCTCCAGAAAGTGAGACTAGGAGACGGAACCTGGCTCCAGGAAAGTAAGGGGATCTAATAGCACACATAAATTGATGTTCATTTATATTTCTGCGTACTTACTGGAGTGGTTTCCCATCATAAACGCTCATGTTGAGTTTACTAAGACTGAAGAAGCTGGATGCAGGTTCGGAAAGCGATCTATCACAACTATGCCAGAAAACTATGATCTACCTAACGTAAGGACCGATCTTATGTACCAATAATAACAAACGATGCTCACCACCTTGAAATTGTTCGGTCCGAATTGGAACCGAGTAAACGTGGTGCAGTTTTCGCATGTGGGATCTGGCCTGGTCATTAAGTACTTTTCAATAACTGTGGTTGTTGTTGTTTGACCGGATGGCAACCTGAAAATAGCTAGAAATGGTAGGGCCACCCTCGGCGCTCGAGAAGTAGATAGTGGTCTGAGTTCCAAAATTGGTCACCTTCGAACGTTAGAAAATAATGTCCCATTGTTTCGTTGGGGAGCGCCGCCTCCATCACCGTAGTGCGACCAACACTCAATAAATGCTAATTTAGGCTTACTGCGCTCGGAGAACATTTCAAAATAATCATGTATGGCCAAGCAAGTCCGCATATACACTGGCGCTTAAAAGTATTAAGCCACCACGTTTACGAGGTGTATCTCAACATGGGGTGCGATCGTAAGAATGATGTATATACAAGATATATAGTACTCAACGAGCTCCATTAATTGCATCTATTGAGAAGGAAATATGTCCAAAGGTTATGCGTAGAGGGAAGAAGCTGAAAAGCAGTGATTTTGTAGAGTCATCAGGAGAAGGCATACAGTCTAATTCAAGTACTGGGAATTGGATAGCTGTCTAATTCGAGTAGGTTTTACTTTTGGAACTTTTGAAACCGATCACTGGTTGAGGAGATATTTGCTTCACAAAACCGCCAATTTCCTAGGAGATTGATAAAGTTTGACGACTTCTTATGAAATTGGCAATTTTGTGAAGCAAATATCTCCCCAACCAGTGATCGGTTTCAAAAGGTCCAAAAGTAAAACCTACTCGAATTAGACAGCTATCCAATTCCCAGTACTTGAATTAGACTGTATGCCTTCTCCTGATGACTCTACAAAATCACTGCTTTTCAGCTTCTTCCCTCTACGCATAACCTTTGGACATATTTCCTTCTCAATAGATGCAATTAATGGAGCTCGTTGAGTACTATATATCTTGTATATACATCATTCTTACGATCGCACCCCATGTTGAGATACACCTCGTAAACGTGGTGGCTTAATACTTTTAAGCGCCAGTGTAGACTACCCACCGCCACCAGCGTTCTCCATAGATTTAGAGTAAAACGCCTGGTAAAGTACGGCCCTCATACGCCCCTCCGTGAGAGAGGTTAAGTACGGACATATAGCGAACCACATCTCATCCCGTAGTGCGACAGATTCGGCTAAATTAGAGATTTCTCAAACGAGCTAGACCAAAGCTCTCACAAGCGCCGATTCCCTTCAGTGGACAAGAAGAAACTAGGAATCTAGGACAAACTAGAATGCAGTCAAGATCGTTCAATTCATGCCACACGACAGCACAACACATACACTCACACTAAAAAAGCAAAACAAACAAAGCGAAATGAAACAAAACAACAACAGCGCGCTTGGTACTCGAGAACATCGACAGCGACAGATGCAGGATAGCGATGCGAAATAGTACGGACGTGCGGGACATATGGTACGAATGTACAGGACATATAGTACGAATGTGTGGGTACGAACGAGTGAGATGTGATGAATATAAATAAATATGCGGGGATAGCGGGAAAGCGATAGGACTGGACAGCTGAAATGAAATGATACGAGACGAGATGCGATGTGCTGTCGTGAGGATGTACGTCGTAGAATGTTTTATTTAGATAGGATGAGATAAATGATGCATTGGTGGGTGCAAGAAATATGATCCATGTTTTGCAGTGGCGATACAGAGCTGAAATTCTCGGTATAAATAAATAAGATGTGACCATGATCATAGAAAACTTACCTAGCTTATAGCTCTTCCTCGTCCACGTCTTCCGGCGGCCCAACCTCCCCGCCCACAACTAAATCTTCCTTCCGAACTCTCGTAACCTCAGGACTCATCGAAAACCGAGGCGCAATATCTTCCACGACCGTCACCCGTGGCGCGAGCGGCAACGACCTCGCAATCCCCAAAGCCGGAGATCCCTCTCCTCCCCTCCCGCCAACCATCGTCTCCACCCCAATCTCAGCAGGATCCTCAAGCACAACCCCTTCCTCCCCAAGCTTCGCACGCAAACGCCGCTCCTCCTCGTCCACAGACCCAACCATAACCTCCACATCCGTCGTATCCGTCATCCCGCTCTGCGTTCGACTAAGCGCCTCGGTTCCGCCCAACGTCGTCCCCAGCGACTCCGGTCCACTCGACTTGCTCTCCGTCCTAGCGAGTCCTCTCAACTCGTCGTATCCAAACATTCCTTCATATCTTTCCTCTTCGGCGTCGGGTTCGGCTTCGTCTCTGTCCAAGGTCTCCTCTGCAACGAGCATACAACTCACATCCCGCTCGCTCGCAAGCATGCAACTCATCTCTCCCTCCCCGCCTTCATCCCCTGCCTCAACCTGATCTTCCTCCTCCCATGCTTCTTCCTCCAACACTCCAAGAGGGGACGACTCTCCACTCCTCAACACCGGCCGAATCGTCGCACTCTGGGCTAAGAACACGCTCTCGCTCATTGGTGAAGACGCAACGAGCGGCGGGCTGCGTTCTCTCTCCTCCACACCAGGCGAAAACCCATATCGCTCCACGACTTCTTCTCTCACGTCTCCAGATGGCGCGGGATCGACGTCCGGCCCGGGGTTGAGTTTCGTCCCATCCAGACCGAGAGTTTTGAGAACCGAAGAACCGCTGCCACCTTCAACTTCAGGAGGCCGACTCGGTCCAGAACTGCAGCTACTATCCGGATACGCAGAAATCGAATGAAGCATCGATACATCCTCTCTCATCCCCATCCCCATTCCCATTCCCATGCCTAGACCAAATCGGGCAAGATTGCGGCACATCGCCTATTTGGGAGAGCTGGGACGAGGAGAAGCGGCTAGATGAGCCGTGGGATGTGTGGGTGACGTTTAGGTGTGTGGATGTTGTTGAGAATTGGGAGCAGGATGTTGTTGTGGCTGAGGCGGAGTCGTATGCGACGAGGCCGTAGAGGTGTTGACTGCTTGATGTTGTACATGTTGAGCGTTGAGAGGCTGAGGAAACTGACAGCGCATTTGGGTGAGTTAATGGGGAGTTCGAAGGGTGCGGAGGCGGACTCACCTCGCGATTGGGTGTACAGCCACTTCATCCCCTTTTTCCATTTTCCCGACATCCCATCCACCTTTGCCAGCTGCCAAACATACAATGGGCTAGTCGCAAGAGCTTGATCGCTCCTCTGTTGTAAGCTCATATCAAAAATCGATACAAACAGGTTCCTCGAGTTACACTGCATTGTCCCGGGTCTCGGTCCAACGATAAATCCCGAACTCCCAAGTGGCGCACGATAAGTGGGTCGGAATTGTTATCAGAGTGAACAACGATCTGTAGCAGCGTCTTCTTCTTGAAGCAGTCTAACTCGCGTTGGTCTTTGGATTGCGCTTGGACGATGGCAAACGTGCCATGTTTTTGGAGGAGGGAGAAACTGGACGAGGTAAGACACGAAATGAGCGGGCTGGAAAACCGCATCGACTCACCGGAGACCATGCACGCCGTTTGGGGGCTCATAGAAGATAAAACTACCCGGCGCACGCGCCACCAAAGCGGTACTATGAAGCGCTCGTTAGACTAGGATATCAAACCGAATCGTTCACCGCAGAACTCAAAATGCGCAGCCTCCACGGTGCTCAAAATTGACGCGCTAAGACCTGCCCTCAAGTACGTCGGAGATTCAGCACATCAGTTACAGTAGGAGGCTGCGAAGGGACAACATGACGGTTGTGCGGTGATCACGTGAAAGGCTGTGTCACCATATATTCCCATCCCCCCGTTTTGGTGCGTCCCGCCCGGTCTACGCGCTCCTCTTGGGACTGAACGCATCGACTGTAGGGATCATTGCGCTTACAGATGTGTAGCTCTCTCGCAGGGTGATCACAGAACCGTTGACAAGCTTGATCGTGTTGGTGAGTGCGTGTGCAGGGACTATACTATAACGCGCTCTGGTACTTTTCGAGAATTATGACACTTGATAGGTTGGTCGGCATGACGTAGGATGATTGGGAGAGAAGAGGAGATGGATTGTGAAGGTCCAGAATCTAGAGAAGAGACGAACGAAACGAGAGACAAGGTAGAAGCAGTTGCGTGAGAAACGCTTAGTAGAGGTCAAGGTGAGTCAATACATTCATCAAGCCACGAACAAATACAATCAATTACCAGCACTGACGCGATTCCAGATAATAAGTATCACAAAATCCCACTCAAAATTGGTATCGCGATCACTTCGACTACTTCCGTAAGTCAATTTAATGTCGGTCGTGCGCCCTGTCTAACCCTCATTCAACCGTCCTCAAGGAATTCATGGTCCTCCGCGGAACACCTCAATTTCCTCGACCTGCCCTTCAACTATTCACCAACATGTTCCTCGCCAGAACGATCAGCTTCGGTGGCGGACCCATCGTCACCCCCCCCCCTCCGCAAATACGTCGTTCAACTACGCTGAGTCTCTCTCTGCGATATTCTCACTGGTCTATCCAACATCCAAGTCTTCCCCAGACCCTACTTCAAATTTGCAGTATATCTCGGTGCTCTCGCATTGGATTCCACCAATTCTCCTACCGTCCTCGGCGTGTTCCTCAGCTTTGTTGGGATCCTCTTCCCCGGTTTCGCCCTCGCGCTCGGTTTCCAATCAATCCGGCGTGTCATACAGACGTATCGATTCGCTCTTTCCATGCTGAAGGGTGTGAGCGCTGCTTCGATCGGGCTGGTGTTTGCGGCCGTGCACAGGCTGTGGGAGACTGGGTATCTGATAAATGGCAAGGCGAGGGGGGTGAGTCTTGACATCAATCCATGGTGAATCTTCGTGGCCGGGTGTATGTATGTGGGTGTGTAGTCTCCTGGGGTGCCGACGGCAGTGGGTGTCGTGGGTAGGGGTGTGATGGGGTCGGCACGGCGAAGAGACGTTGTAGGCGCAGGTAGATGAATCGAATATAGCTGGGTTAGTTTCATGTATCAAAGCTGAGCGGTTAATAGAACATAATCTCGATTACTGGCTTTGTGCCCCTGAATCCGTTATGCTACCTCCGGCGAGACTACAAAAGGTGTCTTGGGGTTTAACGGGTCGACGTCCGAGCATCAACGCTTTCATAAATAGCCTAAAGGAGTGTTTCGTCATTAATTTCAGACCATTTTAATAAACAGTGTCCTTAAACACATAATTTGGAGTAGGAATGGATATAAAGCCCCATGCGTTACTCGGTAACGCTTCAGTTCAATAGGGATATATGCGGTATCGTTACATGAAATGTGAGGCGTGGGTACGACCCCGAGGATGGCGCCCATCAGCAAAGTGGGTTTT
>JANWGL010000952.1:0-16704 GCA_025200755.1 Ceratobasidium sp. C01
CGCGACGGTTTTCGTGGTACCGTGGACGAGAGGCGTCGAGAGGCATTGGGCGAGGAAGCGGGTGCTTAAAGCTGACATCTGTTAGCGCTACGGACCCGATATAATACTGATATGGCCGAATGTGCATTTCTAGAATGAGTCTTTGAGGAAAATTGCTGTCAAGTCACTGGATTAACCTACGCATACATTTACCGCCCACACGTGTTAAGACAGATCAAATCCCAACAGAGTAACTCGACGTAAAGACACACATTGCCTCGTCCAGAATGCTAGCGTTCCTACACTCCCTAGCTCCTTAGCTGTGCGGATAGACCGAACCCCAATCGACTGCTGAATCTTGAAACACCTCAACCTACTAAACCCGCTCAACGACGCCGCCAACTCCTCAATGCGCACGGTTTCCTGGACCAACTAAACTTACTAACGTCAGTAGCTTCCTATGCACCACTCAAATCCCGACCCACTGTCTCGGCCTGAATTGAAATCATTTCTAGTGTTTCTAGATTCGCCCCGCATACCTCCGTCGAACGTGTAACAATATCCAAAGCGCCCTCCCAGAAGTTGCCCCAGGGCACGTGCATTGTTAGGCTCTCCAAGCCCCCAGGGGAGGTCGACCCTCTAAGGCTTTCGTAGAATTCGTGGTCTGTGTTGGCGCTCACAAGTCCGTATGATTCTACATGCGAGACAGGCCTGCCGGGGAGCAAAGCGCAAATAAAGGATGAATAGGCTGCTATAGATTTCAGGCGTGGGAGGACGGATGGGGCAGGGGGAGTACAGATATAGGGGGAGTAGGCCCCCATTTTCAGAGTATGGATGAGAGGTTGAGTGACGATAAAGGGTAAGAGGTGATCCAGGACGAAATGGCACGAAAGCCTATGTAAGGAGAAAGGCGCTGGGTGAACCTCGAGATGTTGGTAAAGATCGATTAGGCCCCGATTATCAGATCGTAAGGTAAGGTCTGTTAGATTGGGTGTTCGATAGAGAACTCGTTTTATTGGTTCAATGGCAGGATGGGGGCGCTTGCGTGTATATTCTGGTCTAAAATAGATAGAGGTTGGATAGGTACCCAGGTTACGTTCGGACCGTATAACAACATCGCAGAATTGGCAGATTGATTGAATACCATTCAAGTGGACCTTCCTATATAATAAAGGTACTACTAGGCCGAAAGATTGTTTATCAAGCAAGCAAAGTGCGGCTAACGTGTGGCTGTCGTCATGCAAATATTCCGCGATTGAGTGCACCAAGTCAAGAGGAAGAAATACCCGAGGCATGTCCAGGCTCGACTTTTATATCGTCTCAGGAGGTGCCAATTTATGTCGGGTCCGTTGACTCCGCAGAATTAAACGTGCGGGATTTGGCTGTGGGAGCTAGGTGGCTGGAGGCTTGATCCGGGGAGTACCGGAAGTGCCGGGCGGGCCTGTGACGTCAGAGACGAAATACCTAGCAATCCGACCCAAAGGGACGGAGGATGATAATGTGCCGCTGGGCAGCGATCGTTTTCGTGATACTGTGAACGGGGGACGTCAACACGTCGAACGATATTGAAGGGAAGGGCGATAAGTACCCAAGAGAACTCAGAGGTGGGCGCATGTAACAAGGTAAAGGGGTAGCCGAGTGCGTTCGAGTTGATAACGCTGAGAAGGATTGTACTCGTGATTGTACGTTTGCCTACACATTTGATGTTTGCGGTTCGTGGTGTTGGATGAAGGGGCACCTGAAAGTGACTGCCTTTGTAGTTTGAATACTCGTTTCCGGCGGGACTCTTCATAGTAAGGAATTGTAAATCAATGACAAGGGATTGTGTTTTTGGATTAACTTTATTTGAATAGCTGGTGCATACATTTACGTTCCACCACACATCTTAGGGCAAATCCATTCCAAAAAGAGTAACGCGACGCAACGATCCACACCATCTGTTCCAGAAAGCCAGAGTCCCTATGCCTCCTGGTTTTTCGACCGTATCTCTATTAGACCGGGGGGGGGCCATTCATCTCCTCAACCTGGAAATGTCTCAACCGACTGAACCCGCCCAAGAATCCTGCCAACACCTCGACCATCGGTGTTTTCTCATACTAATCTCATCAAAATGAATAATATCCCATAGATCACTCAGACCCCTATTCACACTCACAGTACGGCCTTCGGCAGGCAAATACAGCATCCTCACCCTTAACACCTCCAAACTCGTTCTACACACACCCGACAGCTGAGGAAAAAGATTCGACACGCTCATCCAAAATACCATTTGGGGTATAAACACCGATACGCTCTTCACTCCCCCAACCGCACTCGACCCCCTCAGGCTCTCACAGAAAATGCTGCTTGGATCCCTATAGCGGTCCTCCCAACCTGTGTCGACGTGTGAGATGGGCCGTCCGGGGAGGAAAGCGCGAATAATGAGTGTGTTGGCTGTTATGGATTGGAGGTGCGGAAGGATGGAGGATGGTACCATGCGAATAGAAGCGGGACGGGTAGGGAGAGGAGATGCGTAAACTGTTAGGCTGAAGATGGAGGGTTGAGTAGAGAGGAATGAGAGGAAATGGTCTGGAATGAAGTAGCATGCGAGCCGGTGTAGAGCAAAAGGTGCCGGGTGTCGCCAGAAGTGTTGGTACAGGTTGATTAGATTTGGGGAGTTAATTCCTAGAACCAGGTCTGTCAGGTTGACCGTTTTGCGGAGTACGTCTTGAACCGAGTCCATTATGTGACAAAGTTGTTCGTCTGAGTGATTTTCTGGGTCGAAATGGATCAAGGTTGGGTAGGCGCCTAGACTGCGCTCGGATTGTAGAATGGTATCACAAAATAGACAAATTGATCGAACAGTAGACAAGCGAACCGTTTTGTATAAAACGGGTGTTACTAGACCGGGAGATTCTTTGTCGAGCAAGCAAAGAGAGGCTAACGTCTGACTGTCGTCGCGAAGGTATTCTGCGATAACACCCACCAAGTCAGGTGGAAGAGGTCCAAACATATTCGAGAAAGATTAGGAGTCGCGTAAAAATGTCTTGTTTTGTATCAGATCCATTGAATCCTCATCGCTAAGACTGGGCTAAAGATCACGTGACAGTGAAATGAACTATATACGACCAGTTATCCAAGACATGGCTGAGGTACAGTATAACGAGTCCGGCTTAGGTTAGTCTCTCATAGGGAATCAAATCATACCGTGTTTTACTGTTGTCTTTTCTTGTATCCCCGTACATTTTTTATTATTATCCTTTATGTTTTATGTTGGCATTGAGCATTGATAACGTCCCAAGGGTTGCAGATTTAATACAATACTGAAATATTTGAACATATGGGTACGCTGTCAAGCCACAGCGGACTGACTGGTATGTACATTTACTGTGTTAGGTTAAATCAACTCCAAACAACGTAACTCGACGTAAAGACGGGCATTGCCTCGTCCAGAACGCTAGTGTGCCTATAGTCCCTAGTCTCTCAACTACACTGGTTTCCGGGAAGCCGTTGCGAACCTGAAACCTGAAGTATCTCAAGCTACTGAATCTACTCAATGATGCCGCCAACTCTGCGAACTGCCCAGGATTTCGAGACCGCTAAACTTACTAAAATCAGTAGTCCCCTATGCACCGATTAAGCCTCGACTCACATATCTTACTCGGAGCATGGTCGGAAGTATTATTCCGAACATTCCCAAATTTTCTCCACATACCTCCGTCGAACGCATAACAACATCTAAAACATCTGTCCAAAATTCGAGAATGGGTATAGCCACTAATAGGCTCTCCACGCCGTGCGGCGCAGTCGACCCTCTAAGGCTCTCATAGAATTTTGTGTCGTTAGGGGCGAGAATAGACACTTCGACATGTGAGACGGGCCTGCCTGGGAGCAGGGCACCAATGATGGCCGAGTGCCCTACTATAGATTTCAGGTGTGGGAGAACAGAAGTGATGAGCGGAGTGAGGATGCTAGAATGTATTTGGGGAGGGTCGACCAGTATTTCTAGCGTATGGATGGAGGGTTGTGTGGAGAGAAATGATAAGAGACTATCTGGGTGGAAACGGCATGTGAGACTCTGTAAGGAGAAGCGCGGTGGGCGGGTGAGGAGCTGGCACAGGTCTAGTTGGCCATACATTTCCATTCTTAAGACAAGATTTTTTAGGTTGATTGTCCGATGCAGCGCGCTTCCTATCAGTCCACGATAGAAGTCGGGAGACTCCATGATAAAATGGATCGAGGTTGGATAGATGGCTAGGTTATACCTGGACTCTAAAATAGTAATGCAAAATATATGAATCGATGTGATCCTAGACAAGCGGATCGACCTATATATCAGAGGTACCACTAGGTCGTAACATCGTTTGTCAAGCAAGCAAAGAGAGGTTGGCGTATGGTTGTCGTTATGCAGGTATTCCGCGACAGAGCGTACTAAGTCAGGATGAAGAGATACCCGACCCATGCCGGACTGGTCGTGGATCGGGTGAAGTGAGTGGAGGTTTGTTTGGTGAGAACAAAGATCACATGACGGTAAGATGAACTATATACGACCAGTTGTCTAAAACATAGTTGAAGTATAACGAGTCCGGCTTAGACTGGTCTCCCACAGACAAACATTGAATCCATACTGTTTGATAAGAGCGTACAGCTGTGAAGGAACTACTGTACCTAGAACTATTATCGAACGGTATGCGTTCATGCGTAAGCTAAGAGCGGCTGAAAGTCTGGAGACGCCTTTGTGCTAAAGTCCGCAACGGCGACACTTCTTCTCATGGTACATTTCATGCTAGTTTGACACCGAATAGCTTGACGCTACGCAAAGACTTGCACTGGCTAGTCCAATACGCTAAGGTTCCGGAATTACCAAGCGCTTCGATCACATCCTTGTGCGAGACACTCGCGTCCACAGTATTTAGCTGCAAATGCTTCAGCCCGGTAAACCCGCTTAGCGATAATATCAAATCTTTGAAAATTCCAACGTTACTTCCAAGCTGAAGTCACAATTACAGTAAGTACGTTTCTACTCACGCGATGATCAAACGCTACTACTTACGGTCATAGTTTGAACGGCCAAATCAGTCATATTGACCTTCAGCTCTTGCAAGCTGGAGCCACACGCATCCGCTAGCTGTGTACTGAAATCTGACCAGGCCGTCCAGAACTCAGTCAGCGGAAGAGACACCTCTACGCACGCGATTTCTGTCGTCGCAGTAGATGTTTTCAGGAAGTGGCAGAAGTGCCGTAGCTTAGCTCCCGATAGGGGGGCTTCCCCCGACCCCACCTCGGATACCGGCCGGCCTCGGAGGAATGCATACATGGTGAGCGGGTTGGAGGAGATAGATTTAAGGTCCGGGAGGATGTTTGCGGGTGGTGCACGAATGAAATATGGACGCCAAAAGGTATGAGGCTCGAATATCGTGAGATATTGGATGGAGCTTTGGCTTGCAAGGAAAGGCAAAATTATTTCCTCTTTACAGAAGGAAATGGAGAGGCGGTGCAGTGAGAAAGGGCGGCGTTGTTCCAGACGTCGGAATATGTCTCCTATAGTGACCAGATCTATACGAATTGTAAGGTCCACCAGGTTAGGCATGTCACAAAGCCCATCTCTGATGACATCAACGAGTTCGTGAAGACGCTCGTCCGAAGGCCGCGTGGGCTCAAAGTGGACCGAAGTTGCGTACTTCCCCAAGTTGCGCTCCGAGTGAAGTATAATAGAGCAGAAATAATTAATCGAGCCCAAGTTGGATAAACGAACCTCCTTGTAGAGAAAATGAAGCACAAGAGGAAAGCAGGTTCTGTTTATCAAGCAGAGGGAGGCTAGAGTCACAGAGTCGCCGAGTAAACATTCTGCTATAAGGCGTATCAGGTCCAGGGGAAGCGACGCTTGGAGTTTTAGTGAATCGGAATAACACATATCCAGAGATATTGCTTCGTCTGCCATTCGTAGAATGAGGAGGCTGTTTTAAGGATAGGAAGTGCCAGCTGTGTGGAGAGTGGAGGTTTGCTTTTGCAATAGACTGTCCCGTGACGCAATTGAGACTGTACAGAACCATCAATTACCTCTCAACCACAACCGCCACATTCTTCCCCCGTCATGCAAACAACACTATCTCCCTCGAGCCTTAGAAGTAGGGACCATCATATACGTGTCGTTTTGATTCGGACTCACCATGTAGGTCTTAACCAGCATTCACGAAAGGCCTGGCCTGCATCGCGCGTTATGGGGATGAGCTCTGTATTCACGCCACATCTGAGCAAATCACTCTATGCGCGACCAACTCGTCCAAATCGGCTTATTGCGGCATCAAGTTTCTGCCCGAATTTTTTGACACGTACCGCATTGGTGCGCCGACTGATGGCTGGGGTATGACGCCGGAAAGCGAGGGGGATCGGACTGTAAGGGGGCAGCTTCTCATCAAGGTGAGATAGGTCTTCCCACTTGTCTCGAAGAGCTGGATAGCAGCGTGTTAGTCTACTGACTTATTAATACACTCAATCCCACGTCCAGCCTCTGCTCTCGATTTTGCGCCACAAGACTGTCGAGAAGAGCCTGGACAAGTGTGAATTGAGCGTGATCGAAGGTGTCGAGGGTGGTGCCCCAGAAGGTGAAGAGATGCCCGAAAACCAATCTGCAGAGACTAAACTCGTCATCCGCATGCATTGCAAGTTTGGTGAGTGCGCGCCACATATCGCCTTCTCAGGTCTACTTTACATTAACTAATCCTTGCGCATTAGGCGTGGTTAAAACACACAAACTATATCTAAACCAACCTCCTGTTATACTTGCGCCCACTCTCCCCCAACAACGCCCGAGCAGGGTCACTGTTGGTCCACGCGCTGTGCGTGATTTGCTTGATCATTTTGGCCGTCGGGCCGATTCCCAGCTTCAGTGGATGTTTAGCGCCGACGAGGTTCGTGTGAGGAGTTTGGAACGTGATGCTGATAGTCAAGGTTCGTGAGTCTCACTGTGTGTACGAACATGAACTAATGCATCAAGTTTATTAATCGAGCAGGTAAACATCACATCGCGACGGAAATATCCGTGCCTGCGGACGAGTTTGATTTGTACGACGTAGTTGTCGCACCAATTGGCTTAGCTTTCCATCTTCGCGAGATCAACGTGCGCCGCCTCCTGCCGTAGCCTACATTCAGGTCTTTACCCTTCTCTACTTTCATTAGGCCTCAATTACGCTAGCCGAATCCCTCTCGCTTCCTCTCGAACTTTCATTCACCGAACCAAACGCACCACTGACTATTTCCCTCGAGATCGATGCGGCAGACCATCTAGCTATGGTTGCCACTTCCTCCGCCGTGGGATTTGGGCCTGAATTCGATGAAGCTGTCGCCGCTGCAGCCGAAAAGCGACAACGCGAAGAGTCCGAGAGTGGGGGGATGGCGCAGAGTAGCGCTGGTTCTGGTAGTGGAGCAGGTCCTAGCACCAAACGTCGGACGACGCGAGTGGTGGAAGTGGCAAGGGTGGCACGGTCGGATAGTACCATTAGTAAAGGGGCTACAAGTGGGAGTGGCCGCGGTGCAGGTGCGTGGAGTACAACTCCGAGTGCCAGTGGGAGTGGCGCGCGTGGTGGGACTCAGCGTGCGCAAGGCACACCAAGTTTCGTTCTCCCACCCAACGCGCAGGCTTCGCAAAACGCAGGTGGTGCTGATCAGCCGAGCACACCGTCGTTTGCGCTAGGCGGACAATTCCAGTCGACTCCTCAACCTCACCCAGGCACACCTTCATTCGCGCTTCCACCTAACGCCCAATCGACACAGCGTCCTGCAAGTCCACCATCATTTGACGTTCCACCCAATGCACAGTCGACTTTCCAAGCTCCACGATTCCAAGCCCCTACACAACCACAGCAATCTCAACAATCACAGCGGCCTCTCCCATCTCAGTTGTTCCAAATGCCTCCTCCCCCACCCCGCCCGCTCTTCATGCCCTCTTCGCAATTGTCTCAAGCGCAGGTTCTACAAGAAGCCGGACTCGGGGATCTTGAAAATATGACTCAAAAAGAGCTCGACGATCTATTCGGAGATGAGGAAGAGGTGCCTGGAACACCTGAGCAGGAAGATCACAACATGAATGGACTGGAAGAATTCTTCCACGAGTCTGAGTTCGATGCTTCCGACTCGCAGGTGGTTGGGACCCAAGGTATGAGTGTAGCGAGGTTGGGAGACAAGGTACGTCTTGTGCGGGAGAAATGGCAACGTGCATACAATTGATTGCGACACCGCCAGGCGTTCGAACCATTGTTCGAGGATGATTGATACTTGAGTATTACAGCTGAGGGTCTGTTAATTTTTGTCACAGGCGGGAAGAAGATTACCATTGGCCCACGCGTTGTACCTCCGGCATATACCAATTTTTATGAATTTTATTTGGACGCATACTCTTTGTAGAAATGAGATGTGGGTATGAGTTGGGGTTCAGATAAGTTCGATAGCAGGGAGAAGACAAAATGAGTGGGCCGAGGATGGCCTTTTTTCCAAAGCCTGGTAGAGTGTCAGGCAAGGTCAATGAAATTTTCAAGACCGAACCTACAATATCAAAGCCTATAGCTTCGGCATATCCAAAGCAAAATCTCGTTCAGAAACCTATGCGATGGGTGATATTAATGAGTCCCCCAAGGTAGAATTGGTCAGTCACTTACAGCAATCACAATCAAACGGACACAAGGGTGTATCTTCATCAAGCATTAGTCAAAAATAGCGTAAATGCGACGGGGAAACCGACCTCCTCCTTCATTACTGATCCCCAGCTCATCCTCTTTATAGATCGCAAATCCCTCCTCGGTCCTACGCCCTTTAACACATATATCAGTACACCCCACACGGCACAGATTTGACGAATACTCACTCGGTCCCGTCCCCCTCGAATCCCTAAATCGTTCATCATCGCTATTCTCTTGCCTCTGCCCCTCAACCTTCCTCCCTTCCTTCTTCCCACTCTTAATCTTCTTCGCTTTAACCTCGACCGCCAACGAAGGATCCACAACTGTTTCCGGAAGCTTTCGTTTCGTTCCTACGACCGGCGCAGGCGCCTCTTTGGTGACTGGCTCCTCCTTCTCCGCGGCGACTTTCTTGCTCTTCTTTTTCTTCTTTTTGGGTAAAGGAGCGGGTACAGGTACAGATGGCTCGACCTCCTTAGCTTTCCCCTTGGACTTCGATTTTCCAGCAAATATATCGTCTATTTCGCCCATTTTGAGGTTACCAGTGGATGAAGCCAAGAGAATGAGCGGACAGCCACCCAGCATGGGCCCGTAAACACAACCACATAAGGAAGATCATTTATTTCATTTTCATTTCGACCATGAGCCTCAACGCTCATCCGTTAAACAAACTCACGCTCGCTCCCCACGCAGACAAAGGTGATGCTCAAACGCACGAAGATCAGTACGTTCATGACGTCTACGACCAAATCGCACCGCACTTTTCCCAAACCCGGTATAAGGTGAGTCGAAACTATAGTCCGAGAGCGATATTTGGTTCTGATTCTGTTATATTATAGCCTTGGCCAGTAATCGCGAACTTCCTTGAATCTATACCCACAGGCGCGCTAGGACTTGACGCTGGAACTGGGAACGGGAAATATCTCCCACTGTCGGAAGGACGCTTCCTCACGATGGGGACGGATAGGAGCATCGGACTGCTCAAGTTCGCGCAGTATGCTGGGGAGTCGACTGCCCCGCGGGACGTCCTTCTGAGTGATGTGAGGGACCATATATGGAGAAAGGGCGTATTTGTGAGTTTAACTCGGTTGTACACGAGGGAAGTGTTAGACTGAGATATAGGTGCTGGGATAGGACTTTGCTATCTCGATTGCGACTATACATCACTTGGCTACACCTGAGAGGAGGGTAGAAGCTGTGAAAGTGAGTCATTGATACCTTATTTTCTGCCCAAGACTTATCTTACTGATTCGACCGGGTTAGTAGGCAATCCTGGATAGCCTAGTTCCCTCAGGTGGACGAGCGCTCTTATACGTATGGGCAGTAGAACAAGACGACCTCTCCAAGAGGGTCGTCCCAGACACCGAATCAGGTACGGTCCACCTGAAAATAAACCCACTTCGGTACTCAGCCTAACTTACAGATGGACCATCGTCATCCAAAGCACAGGATGTCCTCGTGCCCTGGGTAATGCAACAACAGCAACAACCAAAGCCTAAATCAAAATCCCGACGTGGTCGTCCCAAACCCGAATCCACACAACACCCAGCCGGTACGAACGCGCCTACCATAGATCAACCAAGCGCGCCAGTATTTCAACGTTACTACCACCTATTCGTAAAGGGCGAGTTGAACAGACTCGCTACCGCAGCCGCAGAGCAGCTCGGGCTTACCGTTGGCCCAGCGCCTTCAGAGGGCCAGGGCCAACAGGGCGTTTCTATATCCGAGGAAGGATGGGAACGGTCGAATCTCTACATTGAATTAACTAGGTGGTCGCTGTAAACACAATTTCCTGTTTTCGTTTCATTTTAGACACATCGAAACCCAGATTCACAAAGCCCAACTGAAGTGTGACTCCATCGACGAGACCTCTAAACTCCATAGTACTCCTTGATAAATGCTACGATCTTTTCGACTTGCTCTAGGCTGATTGCGTTGTAGAGCGATATCCGAATACCTAACGCATAAAGTATATAAGTACTAGTATTACACAATTTCGGCCGAAATGACGTGACTTACCGCCGACAGAACTTTTAGTGAAAGTGAGGTAGAAAGAAGTTTTGTTAAGTATTGAGACTAAAGTTAGTGTAGACAGACTCACCGGTGGCCCTTGACTCCAACGATGCGCCTCTTGTTCGCAGCCTCTACAAACTTGCTATCTTCCTCCGTCTTAAAGCCGTCAAACGTGATATTCATCCAGCTTCGGCTCGCCTCTTGAACACGAAGGTGTATCCTCCCCGTCTTTTCTACCTCCTTAAGAACAGCATACAATTTAGCCTGTTTCTCCTGGTTGACTTTCCTAAGGTACTCGAGTCCGCCCTGGGTATGCCAATACTTGATAACAAGCAAGCTCGCATACATCGAGAACATCGCAGGCGTGTTGTATAGCGACTTTGCCTTACTGATCGTCGCGTAAGACATCGAAGTGGGGATAGGGGGCGCGCCTTCGGTTTGAGCCTCGAACGGATCGACAATAAGGTCCTTGCGGATAATAACGATCGTAAGACCCGCAGGCCCAACGTTCTTCTGTACACCAGCATATATAATGCCGTATCGCTGGATGTTGGGGATCGGGCGCGACATGAACGAGGACGAAAAGTCGGCGATGATCGGGACGTCTTTAGGGATCAGGTCAAAGGGGAACGTGGCGGGAGACTTGGGGTCATCGGAGAACTGGTTCCCGTCGACGGTCTCGTTGTCGCAGTAGTAAACGTACAACGACTTCTCCGCGGGAGTGAGCTTCCAGTGGGAATGAGGAGGAATGCGATCAAAGTTGCCGGCGGAGTAATGACGAGCGTCGGCGACGATATTGACCTTTGCCCCATACGCGAGCTTTTCAGCCTCTTCAGCGGCCTTGGCGCTCCAGCTACCAGTGATAACATAGTCCATCGTCCATTCTTCAGGACCTTTCTTTGTCTTTTGAGTCTTCCACCCGAGCAAGTTCAGGGGAATAGCGGAGAATTGGAGTGAGGCGCCACCCTGAGTGAAGAGAATAGCATGGGTGTCGGGGACGTAAAGGGTTCGCCGAACGTTGACTTCGAGGTCCTCAGAGAGGCGAATAAACTCGGGAGATCGGTGCGAAATTTCAGTGATGCCGATGCCCGTGTTATTGAAGTTAATGAGCCCCTTAGCCACCTCTTCCAGAACGGGGAGGGGCAGCTGGGATGGGCCCGCGGTCACGTTGATCACTTCACTGCGCTCTGGCATTGTAAAAGCTAGGTTTAAATGGTTAGAGAGACAGCTTCGACAGGTGTTCACTACCTACCAGCAAGTTCGAACTTGTTTATATAGTTTGGTGACTCCTAAGAAATACTGACTCGTTGAGGTAAGGGTGCAAGGGTGACGGCATCTAGGCGCTGAGCGCTAAGATTGGCGATCGAAGCGCCAGGTGCTCAAGCTGTGTCCGCGCGTAGAACATTCGGGAGAGTTCTGAGTGCTTAACTGTACTTAGCATAGGCGAGTGGCGCAAAACGTGCTGGCCGATCTGCCCTTCAGATCTGTGCTGATAACTACCAAATCGGGCATCTGTGTCTTAAGATGGCAAATCACGTGGTATAGAGAAATTGCTAGAAAGTTTCCGGTTGTGGCACTCGCTTGCCTCCAAAGAAATTCGACGCTCGATGGAATCGCCTCGAACATCTCGATTCTGGCTTAAATACGGGCGCTCTCCTGCCTGGCCCAGCGCCTTAACCTCTCTCTCCCCTCTCGTCTTGGTCTAGGACCTCCCCGCTCACCCCTACTAAATCCATCTCGCATTTATCCACTTAAAATGTCTGCCCAGCCAGAGTCCTTTGGCTTCCAGGCCGAGATCAGCCAGCTGCTCGATCTCATTATCAGTATGTCCATCGCCACCTGTTATGAGACTTCGTCTCACCTGTCTCTCCACAGACACCTTCTACAGCAACAAGGAGATCTTCCTTCGTGAAATTATCTCCAACAGCTCCGATGCTCTCGACAAGATCCGGTATGCGTCCCTCACCGATCCCTCCCAGCTCGACAGCGAGAAGGAGCTCTACATCCGCATCACCCCCAACAAGGAGGAGAAGACCCTCACCATCCGCGACACGGGTATCGGCATGACCAAGGCTGACCTCGTCAACAACCTCGGTACCATCGCCAAGTCCGGCACCAAGGTAAGCGCTTATGTTCGCCACCTATCTATTCTTCGATACTAATTAGTACCTGGTAGGCGTTCATGGAGGCGATGCAAGCTGGTGCCGATATCTCCATGATTGGCCAGTTCGGTGTCGGTTTCTACTCTTCGTACCTCGTTGCCGAGAGGGTCCAGGTTATCACCAAGCACAACGACGACGAGCAGTACATCTGGGAGTCGTCTGCTGGTGGAACTTTCACCATTACCCCCGACACCGTCAACGAGCCCCTTGGCCGTGGTTCCGCCCTCAAACTCTACTTGAAGGAGGACCAGCTCGACTACCTCGAGGAGAAGCGCATTAAGGATATTGTCAAGAAGCACTCCGAGTTCATCTCGTACCCCATCCAGCTCGTCGTCACCAAGGAGGTTGAGAAGGTGTGTGTGCTTGCATATAATTTCCTTTCAAATACTTATTTATATTCTTTTGTAGGAGGTCGAGGATGATGAGGCTATGGAGGAGCCCGCCGAGGGTGAGGAGAAGCCCAAGATCGAGGAGGTCGAGGACGAGGAGACCAAGAAGGAGAAGAAGACGAAGAAGGTCAAGTCCACCGAGACCGAGAACCAGGAGCTCAACAAGATGAAGCCTCTCTGGACTCGCAACCCTCAGGTACGCTTACACCCTTGAGTTGCCCATACCTCGTTGCTAACATATTGTATAGGACATCACCGCCGAGGAGTACGCTTCGTTCTACAAGAGCTTGAGCAACGACTGGGAGGAGCACCTTGCCGTCAAGCACTTCTCCGTCGAGGGTCAACTCGAGTTCAAGGCCATCCTCTTCGTCCCCAAGCGCGCGCCGTTCGACCTCTTCGAGACCAAGAAGAAGCGCAACAACATCAAGCTCTACGTCCGCCGCGTCTTCATCATGGACGATTGCGAGGACCTCATCCCCGAGTACCTCAACTTCATCAAGGGTATCGTCGACTCCGAGGACCTTCCTCTCAACATCTCCCGTGAGACCCTCCAACAGAACAAGATCCTCAAGGTCATCCGCAAGAACGTCGTCAAGAAGTGCATGGACCTCTTGAGCGAGATTGCCGAGGACAAGGACAACTTCAAGAAGTTCTACGAGGCGTTCGGCAAGAACATCAAGCTCGGTATCCACGAGGACTCGAACAACCGCTCCAAGCTCGCCGAGTTCCTGCGCTTCTACTCGACCAAGGCTCTCGAGGAGCAGATCTCCCTCAAGGGTGAGTCGTCTCCTTTACTTTACGCTAGTGCTCTCATCTAACGCTTGTATGCGCAGACTACATCACCCGTATGCCCGAGATCCAGAAGTCGATCTACTACCTCACCGGCGAGTCGCTCTCGTCCGTCCGCGACTCTCCCTTCCTCGAGGTTCTCAAGAGGAAGGGCTTCGAGGTCCTCCTGCTCGTCGACCCCATCGACGAGTACGCCGTCACCCAGCTCAAGGAGTTCGAGGGCAAGAAGCTCGTTTGCGTGTCCAAGGAGGGACTCGAGCTTGAGGAGACCGAGGAGGAGAAGACCCTCCGCGAGAAGGAGGCTGCCGGCTTCGACGATCTCTGCAAGGCCATCAAGGATGCGCTCGGAGACAAGGTCGAGAAGGTCGTTGTCTCCAACCGTATCACCGACTCTCCTTGCGTCCTCGTCACTGGCCAGTTCGGCTGGAGCAGCAACATGGTACGTCAGATTGTTTATATAATCGACGACAAGTTCACTGACCATATGCGGTTATATAGGAGCGTATCATGAAGGCTCAGGCGCTTCGTGACTCTTCGATGTCCTCGTACATGGCGTCGAAGAAGACTCTCGAGCTCAACCCGACCAACGGAATCATCAAAGAGCTCGCGAAGAAGGTCTCCGAGGACAAGGCCGACAAGTCCGTCCGCGACTTGACCTACCTCCTCTACGAGACCGCTCTCCTCACCTCTGGCTTCGTCCTCGAGGAGCCGACGAGCTTCGCCAAGCGCATCCACCGCATGATCTCTCTCGGCCTCGACGTCGACGAGGACGAACCTGCGCCTGCTGCCGCGTCGGGTGTTGAGGAGATCTCGACCGAGGCTGCTAGCGCGAGCGCGATGGAGGAGATCGACTAAATCATCCCACGCTCGTTTTTCTTATTTTCTTGTTCATTAGTTGTATCCGGGCTTGGGCGCATATCTTTCCTTCATCGTTTTTTTTCAGTGTATCTAACTTACATCATTGCATCAACATGAAATCATGAACTTTCCTACTCTGCGTGATTATTATGAGAAAATGCGTACCTTTTGCTTGATTATCACGAGCGCGGGTCTGATTGCACGTGCATACATTCTCGTCAACTGCGGGCGGTCCCGGGTAATATTTAGTATCTCTCACCTCATTTCAAAGCTCAATACCTACCTTCCGTTAGCGTCTAGGTCGCTTCCGGTGCTGGTGGTCTATATAACCTAGACTCGGCTAGCTTATCAGAATCCTCAATATACCACGTTCGTCTACAATCCAAAATTATCCAACTTCCTTTCTCGACAACTCTAACCCTGTCCGCATGAGGTTCGTCGAACCGCAACCCTACAAGAAGTACACGCCCCACAAATGGCTCCACCCTCAACGGACATTCCCCTCCTATCGCCAATACCCCGCTCCACAATCACATCCCCCAAACCGCTCACTCATCCCCAAATCCAGTTTCGAAATCGTTTCTTTTTTCAGATTCTTCGGTGGTGTGACATGAGAACGACAGGCCGTCTGTGCACGTCAAGGGTTTCAGAATAAGCCTATCGGGGCTCTCACGTCCGATGATCCGTGAAGATTTGGGTAGGTTAAAAATGACGTTTTGGAGGTGCGTTGGGGGGATTTTGGGTGCCGAGGGGTGCTGGTGTTCGGCGAGCGTGATCGGTGTGGTTGAGGCGTTTGGAGGACTGAGGGGTGAGTGTTGATTGTAGGTGAACTATCTGATGATGTATTTTGGGAGATACCGACGGTACACACCGCATACATTTCATTTCTTAATAAATTAGTTATAGTTTTGCTAATTAAGGAGACAATGTTTGATGGTGATTTGATCGCGTGGCTGAATCAGGGCACGTGGTGGCCACTTCTGTTCCTGTCCATGACTCAATGCGGGGTGTACTCCCGGCAACCATCACCCCCGGCATCTAAACTGTACAAACGCGATATCGCACTAATGTCGCATATGATCTCACGTCCTGAGCTCAGTGGGCGGTGGTAGACAAGCGCATGGTAATCAAAATACCTAATGCACCTTCGAGTCTGCTGCATCGCCGCGGTTGCGGCGATCGACATTGTCGAGCACGGCTCCGCCCACAACGCCCCGGGGCTCTTTTAGTGTTAGCTATGACGCTCGTAGACTCAAAAACGAGTGGCGCCTCTCGTTTGACGGTTTAGATCGCACTCCCCCTCCGTCCCTCAACATCCATACGATTGCCTGCTTGAGCTGCCTGAATGGACTATACGTCACGGTCAAACTACTTTGCGGAGGCAGGGTCAGGAGGAAACTATCAATTATGCTCGTCTTATGAACTTGGGTCGTCTGACAAGGAGGAGGCGAGTTTATAGTCGCGCCCACCAGTTATTCTAGTCTAACCAAGTTATATTTAGGACTACTACCCCGCTACACCAGTTCGCAGAAAATCATCTCGCAGTATGCTCACGAAATCCGAGCGTCGTCGTCATTGCTCAAGTCCCAGCTGCGTCTTCTGGGTCTCCCCATCCACGCCTCGGAGTCTCCTGCCTCGAGGGATGTGTGAATGCGCACTCGATAGTCTCCCATCTCTACCCAGGGACCAGACCTCGAGCGTGCTTCCTCAGGACTTGTATTCAGCCCTCCAGGAGCTCGAGCTAGCCTCCACCCAAAAAGACGGCCAGCCCCGCAGCCGGCGACCAAAACACGCTTCCTCTCGACAAGGGCCGGACATTCCCCCAAGCGGCTCCGCTACACCTCGGTCACGTCTCCTCCTTCG
>JANWGL010000960.1:0-19955 GCA_025200755.1 Ceratobasidium sp. C01
TGTAATTAATCAGGCAGTAGCCTGTCTATCCTGTGAGTGATACTACTTCCTTAGCTCTATCTTATAATACTAAAAAGAAGTATACAACTTGACTGGATACAGAGTACTTGGGGGGTCTAAGTGATTTTGACATTTGGCCAATAAACTGGTCAGATGCACTCGCCGTTTTGCCCCAGCCGTATCTCTCTCATTTCTGCAGCTATCAGGGAGCTCTTGTATGCGCCAGATAGCCAGGAAGCCATGGTGCTAGACCTATAAGAATAAGGAGTATGGTGCGCTAACAATGGGCCCGTGTATGCGAATCTTTGTAGATCATCAATCTATTTGACCGGTTTTCTGGCTAACTGTATATGTTTAAATAGGTAACCGCTCAGTTTCACTTAGTATTTCATGAATGAGGCATTCGCAAGCATTGCGTGGTACCGGTGCATATACCGTACCCGACCTGGAAGCGGGACGCATTTGGATTGTCGGGCAATTTGCACAACATGTACCTGATGAATTTACATCGTTCTTTGTTCATCCTATAGGGAATATTCTCGTGTATCGCATACGGATACATTTACCAGGTTATCCTACTGTGGTTTTACCTTAATAGCCAATTTTTCAGAGTACACCTTAAACGACCGGATACCGGGAAGTGGGACATGCGATCATTTCTTCCCCCCAGGGGCACTCTCGTGTATCACAGTCCCACTATGTGTGTGTAGACACTTTCAGCATGTTCCTATGCCTAACCTGATAGTTCCTCGTTGATCTTCTTGCGTATTCTGAGTTTAAGTGCATATAAGAGCTAGATGTCGTTCATATCACACAGCTCCTCCAAACTCAATGGGAGAACTTGTTTTTTTTTTTTTTGTTTTGCAACACCATTGGGTCATAGAGAGCTACCTAGCAACAAACCTGGTATTTCGACTCTAGTTCTTTAACGTGTCTACGTAGAAACATGTAGCATACAATCACATGTACTGAGAAAACTGGGGGATTTCAGGTATGTCTTTCAAGTCCTAGTTACGTGTTCAATGTCAAGTGAGTCACAGTGCTTGATTTAGTATCGAGTTTTAAGCTCGCATCTAGAGAATGGGCTTAATCCCCCTTTTGGTACTTGAAACCGAACCGTTTTACTGCGATCGCGCCCTAACTTTTCCTGTATATGTCAGGAGCACGTAATTTCCTTCACCGGAGCTGTGTTTGGTGGAACTCCATTAAATTTAGAGGCAGGGGACTATGTGTCCCGCTTCCCCGGTAAATCTCGCTCCCCGGTCGGGTACGGTAGATAATTAGAATTGAGTTGCTTTAACAAGTTTAACGATTTGAAACCAACATTGAGACGGGTGACTCAAGTTCCAGTTCGTTTGATGCTCATTGCTAATATACCCAATCAAGTTCCGCTCGACTCCTTGCTGAACACAACGGACCCCTCTCCACCAATCGCACTCAGAATCTCCGCTCTAGTCGAAAAATTTTCAGACTTGAAGTCCGCCTAATAGGTATATACTCAAAAAATCGAATTTAAAACACCGAAACGGGGCGACGCACCTTGTCGGGGAAAAAGAACCCAGCGACGTCCCTAACACTAAACCCCAACGACCCATTGCAACCCGAGTTGGCGGAAACATTGTCGGTCGCCTAGTTAAGCTAGCGAATATTTGGGTTGGTCGTACATAAGCCGGGGTGGGAGAATGCTGTTGGGTAGGCGCAGCTCCTATATGCAGGTCTAGTCACGTGATAATATCATACCCGAAGGGAGGTGCAGACTTACAGTAGAGGGATGCTGACGCCGACGCCCTAGAGCACTGGCTCCTTGTTCTCAAGGCCCCACTCAATATTTATTTCGCATGTTCCACCGCCGGCGGGTGACGGCCAACAATCGGCTTGATAACAGTATTCATGTTCGATCTAGGGGATCCAAAGTATTTGAGAACTCACCCGATAGTAGGACTCCTATTTCGTTCTTCTACCCCTACTTCTACCTCAATACACCCAAATTTTGCCTAACTGGCAACGCTCTCGCCATATCCTTTCTCTTCCAGCTCTACCAATTGCGACTAGCTTGGGCCACTTTTGGGTGCTGCTCGAACTGAGAACCCTCCCGACCTGCTTCGATTAGTGCCATCACGAATCTCACATATGCGTCCGCCGGGTCGGAAACCCTGTATCCTAGGTCCCCTATGATCCAGTTCCTTTATTTGACCGTCTCGTAAAATAGTAATAGTCTTGATACGTTCTCGGATGAGTACGTGCACGGCTGGGAAGCAGGCGGCAGAGCTGGAGAGGAAGTGCCGCGCTGGAAGAGAGGTCGGTGGGAAGTGGTGTACGATATATCAAGGTCTCCAGCGTCGCGAGTTCTCCGTCGAGCGCGTCCAGCGGGTCCGACCACCTGGCTTTTCGCCAAGTTTCACGTCAGATGCTTGAACACAAGCTTAGTCGTAGAACGCTGAAATACGGCAATATCGGATTTAATTTAGTATCATGGTTTGTTGCAAAGCGGGAATGAATATTAACAGACCGAAGTTCATCAGGAGGCACCTGGGTAGCTCCCACCTATTCCGGGGTTGGGGTATTTGTTGCCTCCGCCTCTTCCACCTGCCCGAATATGGTGTTGCATCTCGTGAAATTGAAGTTAGAATCCCTCCTATACGTTAATTTCCTTATTCTAACGCAAATGAAATCAACTAGATTATCTCGACAACGATTAGACAATTGACATACCTTAGGAATGATCTCCTGAATCTATTCATCGTGACTGACCCTCCACATCGAAGACGCTCCTGGCATGCGCCAACCCGAGCCACTCTCAATGACTCAAACCGACTGAGCGGCCCCAACGCATTAAGCACGATTTCACGCTCGTCCACACTTGCACACGTCTGCGAGAACATATGAAGCGCGCCATGCCTCGTGAGATAGTATTGGTGAAGAATTTAGGGATCCTCGAGGAGTTGGTAGACATAAGCACGCCCTGGGCTTCGATGTGCTCTGGGAATCCATGGGATAGGTTGAGGGAGAGGTGCGAGAAGCGATCAACCATGGAGCATATCACGCTTAGATACTGTAGGATGATGACCGCTATAACGAGGAAGAAGGTAAGCGGTTGGAAATGATACCGAGAGGAGAGCTCACGTTTTCCCGCTTTCGTGCATACTGGAGATTCGAATGCAACTTGACGGATTCAGAGTTATATGTCACCGAATCGAGACATACGGCTGTTGCGGGTCGGCGGGAGGCGAGGTCAGACATTTCAATATGTGATCCGATTGCCCTCGTTGCAGATGCATAGTCCTGTAAACGACCCGAAACAGAAATGACGATGGGGACAGGAACGAGGAGTCGTATTGAAATAAACATATCCCTAAGCGCCGATGAAGACGTCACTTTAGTCATGTGCTGATCAGACACGGCCAAACAAAATCAGTCTTTCTCTGCACGACGACGACCTCTCCCGCGCGCACTCGTCTCGCACCCTTCAACTGCCGCGCTCATGCTACGATTGACGCAATCGCCCATTCCAATCAATGCAACTCCGCACTACAAGCAATAACGATCGTTCATAAAGCTCTTGTTCAACTCACTCAGTTTGACCCTTTCTACCCAGACACCGGCTCACTCGCACGCTAGTTCTAGTATCTTCCTGCTCGTTCCTTCTCCTATCTCTGAACTTGGTTTCCTAGCCCGTTTCAATTATCTTATCACACTGCAACGCTACGTTTTTAATCGTAATCAGACTACAAATACTGTGTGTTTTCGCAACTCTTCTGCGTCCACGCCTATCCCCGGTGTCCAACAAAAGCATCAATCAGTATGGTTTCTCAGTCGATGGTACCCACTGCGTCTTATTTTGTCAGACAACGATATGGCACGGGAATACTGCGGTACTCCATTCGGGCCGACTGGCGTCACCAATGAAGCGTGACAGGGTGGTCACGCTTGTCGAGGTCAAGGCCTGATTAGTCGAGGCGAAGTGTCCGCTGGAATGATAGGGGTGAGACTGGAGAAGGGCTGAGGGGTGGATGGAATGTGTGTTGGAGTTGTCAGAGCGGGGTTGGAATGGCGAACATGTGTGTCGTGTGGACGCTCGTTACGCGCGTTTCGCTTGGGGTTTTGATGGGCAGGTCGCGCGCGGTTGCTGAGGCTCTTCGAGGTCCGTCTTTGGCCTGCGTATCCGATGTAGGAGCAGGATATTTCGGAATAATTTAATTATGATAATTAAACTTATTTCTGTCTCATTTGGCCTAGCCATCGTGCGCTGGACGTCTGCAGTTATCACTTATCTCTCGTGTGGCTAAATATACCCGTGTGAATAGACCGAAGATCTCTATTCGAAGTGATTAACGGACGTAAGAAACATTTCGACTGGGGTAAACACGGCTTCGCCTCAACGTGATAGCGCCTAGACAATTTTGAGATCTTCTTTTAGGCGAGCAGGTATACATAGCACGAGGCTGGAGGTAAGGCACCATGGGTAGCTATTAGTACCTCAGTCTAGACGCGGCACACGCTCTAGAACTTGTATAACTCATGGACTCAAGCTAGTCGGAGCCGTGAGGCGCTTCTTCTTTCAGCCCGCGCAGACGGTCAAATATAGATACTCACCGCGTGAAGTGATATTACAAACTCGTTGCGTGGTCAATGACCGTTCGCGCCTGAAATACGAGGTACCTTAAAATGGACGAACGTGCGCGTGTGCTAGAGAGCTCCTAACACGCGGCAGGGAAAAAAGTTGGGTTCGGTTCCGAGGGAACCATGCCGCTGTGCCCTCATCCACTTTGTCATAGTCATCCATTAGTGATTTGAGGGTCTGCGCGTGGTCATTCCAGAACGGCTAATACAAATACGAAAGATAGATTATAGGATAGAATACTGGAGTATATGCGCTGTGAATGGAAGCGCGTGACTCCGGGATGAACTCAGTCAAAGCTATACGCAAGCAGAAAGGGTATTCTTATACCTCCTCTTGGCGAAACCTATTTTAACTCTTGGTCTAATTTTGACTCTTATTAACTGGGGGCACATTCTCTCGCGGTGAAGGCATGCCTCTAACTTAGCTCAAACCGGTGGACAGACAGTAGTAGTACAATGTAGTCCTAACATACGATGGTCGATTCGAGGCGTCAACTACTCTTTTTTAGCTAAACTAATGGGTCGGTGCTTAATTTTCTCGCTGCGTGATGCAAGGGTCCCCGGCGTCCTCTACTTGCTGCGCGCACAAGAATAGACCTAGGCGGAGGCTTCTGCCGGCTGACGGGTGATTGTTATATATTAGACTTGATCATGCGCCTATGGGTATTGACTGGACCAACGCTATTTGGGGGTACCATTGAGCAACTGAATGGGTTAGAGATAACTCAGTGGGATGTATGCGCATTAAATGGGTTCTAGCAAAACATATGGTAAGAGAGCTCCTAACTATTCTGCCTAGCACAACTGGTAGTATAAGGTCTGACGTAGGACCGATTACGGGAAGATTATGTCGAACTTGCTTTAGATCAAGGTATATTTCTCGCGGCTTGCTTTGCTCTTCGTAAAATTTACTACCTGTTGATCTAACTGAATCGATTTAGCCAGAAGTGCCTAATTTATCTACATGCTAGTTGTGTCTCAAGGGTCTATCCTTCGAGAATCCTGTCTCAACCCGCCCGGCTCTGATACCCAGCGAGCGAGCCCATCTATTGTATGGTCAGTGCTTTTGTACTTGTCTTGAGGGAAGTCATAGCTCAGATCATGACAAGCTGTGACGTAGGTGGGGCGTGTCTCCGAGCTAGGATATGATCTAGATACGCTCAAATTAATTTTTGTGCTATGTGCCGAGACTGTTGAGCATGGTAAGTCTGTTACTATGGCTTTTTGGAGTGATATACAATCGCCTTATCTATATCTGCAACATCGCCTAGGCGCCTGAATCAACTCGTGTATGAGCTGCCGAGGTTTTGAGCAACTTGCGCTTATAAGCGTGACCATCTGGTATGAGGGACACCGCATGTGACCGATATTCAATCGCCCTATCTACGTTTAGAAGCTCCCCCAAGTGGTAAAGTCGACCCTAGAAAAGTTTTAACAACCGTTTGAAGATCCCCCCATCCATATTTAGGGTATTGCACCAGTCCGACCTTCGCTTCGCTTATGGGATCTTGGCGAGTGAACGATACAACTAGAGTAGTAAGCGATATTCATGCCCTAGACCACTTGCATACAGGTTGTTCAATTTCATTTGAATAGTAACTACACGGGCCAAACATTGGCTCACACAGCGCGATAACGATCTAAAATGTATAAACCACAGCGGACAGACCCTGGGTGGTCATAGTTGTGTTAGATCTTGTGACCTCCGTTGAGAGCATATAAAATTTCTCACCTTTGTTACAACCACTAAGTGTTGCGAGGAAAATAGAACAGAAATCAGTACAAGAGAAGAGGTGGTATGTAGGGTTATATGCTTACCATGCTCATCATCAATCATCACTTCACGATAAAAACTTGTGCTCTCGTCAAGGCGTAGCGTTGTTTCCAGGTATTTCCTGCTCGCCCGAGTCGCCCCCCTACAGAATGCTTCATTCCCGATCAATTGGGTAGCACCATCGCCCCTGGATCTGCCACCGGATTTGCGAACCAATCCTCCAGTCGGTACGTCGAGCGCACCGCGAGACTTCAAGCGGTGCTGGTCAAAATCAAAAATGACGATGTCCCTGCGTCCGTTGTCTGCTTGAGGTGTAAACTTGGTTATGCGTTGCCCGGATAGGAGATAAGTTTTGTTATGGTTGCTCCCGCTGTTGGCAACCCATGAGGTGCTTTCACCCCAGTCGGCCCACGGTATTACGATGGACTCGGGCTGGCGAGACGGTGAGCGCTGACGCCTTGCGATTGAATCGAGGAGAACAGAGGTCGGGACATTTAGAGTTCCAGCAGATTTGGAAACTCCGGATCCAGATATTGCAGCAACCTTTATATCCAAGCGCAATAGTCGGTTGTTGGGTGGCGAGTCGAACACTTTGGGTGGAGAGACCGAGCTACTTCGGGAAAATGGCGCCACGCAGGAGGGTGTGCACCACATGCAAAGGGATGTTTCGACATCTTGGTCATCGAGGAGCGGCAATGCAAACGAAGCAACACGGGGAGTTACCGAAGGCACAGCTTCGTGAGGATTAAATTGGTACACGTCCAAAAACCCATAGCAATCCTCTAGAACGGGTTTCCCTGTTTCATAGGACTCGGAGAAGCGGGGCACGACAAACAAGTCCTCGGAAAGTAGCGTGAACCGAACAGTATTGCTACCGACTGTGTGCACTCGCTACGCAAGTTTAAATTCAATGAAAGGTTGGAAGGCATGTACAAACACTTACCGAGAGCTCAACTCCAGTGGTCCAGTCCCATATGACAATATAAGATCCGAGCTTTCTCGCTCCAGAGCCAAATGAAATAGCTAGTAAGTGACCAGATGTCTCAATGAAGAAACTTGACGGAAGTTGGTCCACCGTTGAGTGTTGATAGTCGAGTATCGAACCACCAACAGATACTCCGGGATGTACCTCGTTAGTCGACATAGTCCTAAGATGTATCCTATAAGCTCCTGGTTGCCCATTGTTCGCCTCTATGAGTACTAATAGATCCTGGTCAGGGTCAACTAGCCAATCCTTGTCCTCCAGGCCGAGTTCGGAGATAACCCAGTGATTATATTCGATCCCCCGGTTAGGGGACGGAAGTCGGTGGAAATGCATTTCACGAGTCGACGCACTGCCAGGACGTGCGGGTCGAATGGATCGAACATATACTCCGTTTATGAACTCGTACGATGAGTCTTCGTCTGCGTGAAGATCGAATGGGACTGGCGCGACTCGTCCGGGATCGCTCCGACGCAATCTATGGTTTTTCATTACCTCGACCTTCTGAGTAAACGTCAAGTCTCGTCGGGGATTGGCAGGTTCGATGTAGCCACATGCGTCCAGTTCGAGCAAGTACTGTAAGTAGACATCTGATTTGACTATATCCCGTAGCGAGCGACATGCCTATACACTGGTCTGTTAGTATCATAACTTGGTAGGGTATATTAAAATATTGGCTAACCCATTGGCAAGATCGAATAGCTGAGGGCACAGAGAGCACAAAAATAAGACGCAAGACGTCCTCGGGGAGCGAGTCGAACTGCAACGCCATACGACCGATAACCCAGTAGTGAAATTTGGATGGAATGTTGCGATCCCTAGGTAACAGAGCCGTTTCACGGGACGGTTGGTCTGAGAGGGGGGTCAGAGCGGTGGCAGATGAAGTGATGAATCGTAAATATGAGCTCTGGTTCGGTGGATCAGCTAACCCTGCCCATCATGGCTCTGCAACACGAGGCCAAAGCGCGTGACGGGCAGATACACCCATCTTCGGTTTTTGTATGCTATGCTGATCGGCGTGTGGCAATACCCGATAGGCGCCATCTAAAGCTATTTCTCACGGTCGGGGATTGAGGATCCCCGTATCCATAGGATTTTCGAATCCGGCAATCTCCGAACAAAAAAAGAAGCTACCCCACTTCGAATCTATATGTCGTTCAAAGGAGTTTGAGGCGCTCAGAACACTTACAAGTAATGCTCATACAGTCTCCGAATTTCCAAGTTGACTTTGAGAACACCCGAGGCCACCTTGGATCGCTTGATTCCTTCGGATTGATACTAGTGCATTTGTTGAAGTTAATCAATTGAACTGGATTGGACGCTTTGAACTAATATGCTGAACCTCATCATTGCTGTTTTTGTCTAATACATCAGATTTATAAATAGCTGCGTGGGTTCGCGTGAAGGAAATTGGGGCGGGGCAGGGCATTGGCCATGACTCAGGCGAGTGAAGCAACCCGGTAATTTTATATTAGGTGCTGGGCGCAGTGTGGGGGTAGCCTGATAGCGACCTTCCGTTGGTATCTATCCCTAGACGAATTGTGGCGAGATTATGATGAATCGGACGATAAGTACCCTTGTGGGCAAATCCAGGCGACTCTGGGCGCTTGGCGCGATTCTTCCAACATAGGGGAGGTCTTTCTGAATTACTTAAGGGGTTGGTCAAGCCGTTATTTAGGTATGCTCAAAGTTGAAAACGAAAATTTTGATCATTGTAGTTGTCTAGCCGAGATCCACTATTACATAACTGCATGCGCTCTACGGTGGCGCAAATCGTGGTGAATGCAGAGCGAGTGTGCATACGGCAGAATTACATGGTTGCGTCACTTGTTTACGGGCCGACCACAATCACACGATCTAGATTCAGTCCAACTCAGCCCACTCATTCCATGCATGCCCGCGCCGCCAGGGCTCCCTCTGACTTATGATATTTTCCCAGCCCCGTATCCAGGCGCATCAATGTGGGTAATAAGCTAGTATAACTTAATCCAATATTCGTTTCCCGCATGGAACCGCGCCAAAGTGGGTGCTAACTCTCGAGTGATAAGGGACATCTGTGTTCTAGATTACTCGCATACAGCTGCTGCAATTTCATTCAAAAAAACCTAGGGCTAAACCTAATATACCCCACTTGGTGCCGCTGGGTACGATCTAAAATGCGTAAACCACGACAGATTGATCCTGAGCGATAGTAACTGCGTCAGACTCTGTTACCTCTATTCTGAATAAATGAGCCTCTGCACCTTTGTTATAACCACTAACCATTGTGAGGATACGATAGCGATTAGTGTACTGCTAAGCTGTTATATGCAGCTTCATATCTTACCATGCTCATCGTCAATCACCGCATCCCGAAATGTATTTGTAGCTCTTTCAAGGCGTACAGTTGTTTCTACGTATTTCCTGCTCGCCCGAGTGGTCCCCCCACAAAATACTTCCTCCCCGACATGTCTTAGAGCACCCGGTTCCAGAAATCCCAGTGATACGTATGTCCAATCGCATCAATCGATCTTTGGGCGATAATTCGAACACTTTGGGCGGGGAAGTTGAACTACTTAGGGAGAATGGCGTCGCACACATTTCAAAGGATGTTTTACTGTTTGGTATGGTAATACTTTCGACTAATAGGTAATTTCGAAGCCCAAGTTACTCGCACACAGCTTGTGCAGTTTTGTTTAACCAGAAACCATGATACAAGCCTAGTGTCGCTCAACTTGGGACGATAGAGCACCATCTACAATGTATAAACCACAGCGGACTGACTCTGAACGAAAATAGTTGATTTAGCTGTAATTTCCTTGATCGATAATGAGAAACACCCTGACCGTTATCACGACCACTAAGCATGAGGAAGATACGATGGCGGTGAGTGTGATTTGCAGAGGTGACAAGTAGGATTATATTCTTACCATGCTCGTCGTCAAGCATCACTGTACTATACCCGTATACGGCTTCGTCAAGGGGCAGAATCGTTTCTACGTACTTTCTGCTTGCCCCAGTGATTCCACCACAGAATGCTTCCTTCCCGGCCTGTTTGGAAATGCCCCATCCCGCGACTCTGCCACCGGGGCTGCGGACCAATCCTCCCGCTGGTACTGCGAGTGCACTACGAGATCTCAGCCGATTCTGGTCGAAATCAAAAATGACGACGCCTCTTTGTCCGGCGTCTGCTTGACCTCGTGTAAAATCGGCGATGCGTTGCCCAAATACACAAAATATGTTTTCAGGATCGGTATTGTCTGCGCTGACCCAGGAGGTACTTTCGCCCCATTCTGCCCACGGTACAATAGGTTTGGGCTGAGAGAATTGTAGACGTTGACGCTTTGCGATTGATTCGAGTAGAACGGAGGAAGGGACATGAAGAGTACCAGCAGATTTTGAAGGCCCGGTTCCAGAGATCTTCCTGGTGGCTATATCCAAGCACAACAGACGATTGTTGGACGGTAAATCGAATACTCTAGGAGAGGAGGCTGAGCTACTCCCCGAGAATGGTGCCATGCACAAAGGAGTGCACCGAATACCAAAGGTCGCTTCGATGTTTCGGCCATCGAGAGGCGGCAACTGGAATGATGAAACACGATGAGTTCTTGGTTCAGCCCCACATGGATCGAATCGGTGCACATCCAGAAACCCATAGCAGTCTCTTGAAATATGTTTCCCAACCTCGAAAGACTTGGAGAAACGGGGTACGACAAATAAGTCCTCGGAAATTAGTGTAAACAAAGCAGTATAACGACCGACGGTGTGTATCCTCTACGCATATTAAAATTCGATAATATATTAGGAGACATACAGAATCACTCACCAACAGCTCCACTCCGGTAGTCCAGTCCCATATAACAAGGTAAGACTTGAGGCGCTCCGCTCCGGAACATGATGAAGCAGCCAGTAGTTGACCGGATGTAGCCACACAGAAATCCGTGGGAGGAGGCCGCGCCGTCGGGTGTTGATAAGTAAGGATTGAATGGCCAGAGGGCGCCTTCGGATGTATCTCGCCAGTCGACATGGTCCTTAGATGCAATCTATAAGCTCCTGGTCGCCCGTGGTACTCCTCTCGCAGTATCAGCAGATCCTGGTCAGGATCAACCTTGGAGCCTAGTACGTTCATGTTAAGGTTCGATATAACCCAGTGCTTGTACTCGATCCCCCGGTTAGGCGAAGGAAATTGGTAGAAATGCATTTGACGAGTCAACTCCTCGGGGGAAAATGGGTCCCGAGAATATCGAGCATAAATCCCACATATAAACTGGTGTCGATAGTTGGCTTCGTTGCTGTGAAGATTGAACACGGTTGGCACGACTCGTTCAGGGTGGTCCCAGCGCGATCTGTGGTTTTGTATCAGCTCGATCTTTTGAGCGAATGTCAGGTCCCATCGAGGGTTGGTTGGTTCGACATAACCACATGCGTCCAGTTCGAGCAGGTACTGTAGGTAAATATCTGATTTAACTATATCCCGTAGTGAGCGGCATGTCTATAAGTCTATCCCTTAGTACCTCATTCGACTAGGAGTAAGTGAAATATTTACGAACGCATTGACAAGATCTAATGGCTGAGGGCACAGCGAAAGTAAGAACAAGACGCAAGACATCCTCAGGCAGCGAACTGAACGGCGATACCATTCGATCAACAAACTGGGTCAAAAAGGTTTGAGTACAATACTTTAACATCCAGATATTCGACCTGGCGTGAAGAGGATTAGCCACGTCAAGATCGCTCCCCTTCCTGAATATTCAGGGTCTGTCCAAACAATATGAATGATTCTTTGTGTCCGTTTGGGTGCTTTGTAGAATTTATGTGTCAGCAGGTCTCACGCTAGGTGACAATGGGGCGAACTCTACATGACTAGTTTGCTGTTGCTCCAAATTCTGGGGTTATTTGGGATTGTATCAGTGATCTGGTACACATGGTGCCCGGATTATGTATCTGAGCCCAGCATCCCACGCATATATCCAGTTTCGTCTTCACCGTACTTCTAGCTTGAAGATTTCACGTTGACAAGTTCAATGTCACCGAGGCATCGGTACCCAGTTACATGTCTAAACTACTATTGTAGATTGAATGCGGACGTCTCCTTCAATAAAGCACGTGGGACTTATCGTATTGCCGTGGCGTCCTGAATTTTCCCAGCAAGAACTAAAAGGTATGCTCAAGATGGGATAAGGACAGAGTTGGCTTCGTACCCGTATCCGTTTACGAATTTTTTGTTTTAACAAGGCTGAAATCAAGATCGAAACAGATATTTGAAGGTCAAGGCCAATCTTATACCCAGAATCAATCTACAAAAACAAGCACCTCTTGGCGCCGACTTCCATCTCGCTAAAACCAACATCCCCCCGGTCTGCACCAACTTATTCCGTACTCAGCGCCTGAAATTTAATTGTACTTGTTTCGGACTCGAAGTATACTTAACCGGCAATTACTTAGCGAATTGAATTCGAGATAGGGGACAAGGCGACATACCTTGATAAACCAGATCGCTTCAGCGTCATCCCCTCCAACGCTCCAGTTCAACAACCCATTCATGTCCAAGTCAACTAGAACGCTACCAGATAATAATTCTAGTCAATGAGTACCTGAATTAATCGCATACGAGCCAGTGTGTGAAGAGACTATCGAACTGGCACTATTCCTGTATGCGGGATGAGTCACGTGATTATTATCTTATATCATGGGAGGAGTGCGGACGTACGGTAGAGGGACGGACGCACGGTAGAGGGATACTAATAACGACGTCATGGAGCTCGAGCGCTTTGTTCTCGAATTCCCTCTCGATGTTCGCTTTGCGTGTTCTATCGTTGACGGGCGGCGGCTAGCAATTGACTTGACGGCAATAATCATGTTAGGTCCGACGGGATATGCAACGTGTTGAGGAACTCACTCGATAGCAAAATCCCACTCTCGTCCTCTGACACGTACCTCAACTTCTGTACTCCCAAGTGTTGTCCAACTAGGAACGCCCTCGCCGGATCCTCAATCTTCACCTCGCCCTCACTCCCGCCAGTTGCAACGAGCTACGCCACGTCCGTCTGTTCTTTGAACTAGGCACCCTGCCCACCTGCTCCGATCGGTGTCGTCACTAGCTTGACGCGCGCGTCCGCCGGATCGGAAGCCTCCCTATCCAAGCGTCTCGGGATCTCAAACTCTCGCGGTCGGGCGTCTCGCTGGATTAGAGCTTGACACGTGCTCGGGGGAGCATGCGGGGGGATTATTCATGTACAAATAGAAAGGAGGCGGGGAGTTGGGCAGGAAGTGTTGCGTTGAAGGAAAGGTCGGTTGGAAGAAGTGTGCTAAGCATTGAGCTTTCGGGGTGACGGATTGTCCGACGAGGGCCCCGAGAAGGTCGGGTCGTTTAACTTTTTATCGGATTTCATTCTGGAAGCTTTGAGAGTAGGTTTGGTCGTGTATGGCTGAAGAGATACCGCGCGATTGAGTTTAAGTTAGTATCGTATTTTATCGCATCACGACAATGAATATCAACGAACTGGTGTTGAGAAGGGAGTTCGAAACGGAGAATGCTCGAGCAGCTGCTGGCTATTTTAAGGTTGAGATAGATGTCCTCGCCGACCCCCCCCCCCCGTCCACCCGAGTACGCTGTTGCATCTCGCGTCGCCGTTGCTCGAGTTCTTTTGCCAAGTTCTTCCTTCATCTTGGCTTCCTTATTCTAGTAAAAACGAGATGAGCTATATTATCTCTGCAGCGGCAAGAAAATTGACATACCTTCGCCAAGACCTCCTGGTTCTTATCCTCGCAACTTTCTGTCTCTAAAGCAGTCCTGGCTTGCATCCGCCCGACTCGTTCTCGCTCGCTCATCCCGGCAGTCTCGTCGAATGCGCCGAGAAACCCAAAAGCGTTACGCGCAATCTCGCGCTCGCCCGCATTCCTACACACATCCGGAATTCCCAGGCAAACAAATGGAAGATAAGGAGCTGATACATATAGCGCAGGGAAGTATGTTCCGGGGAATTTGCGAGTCAGCCATCAATCACGGAGTGTGCCATGCAGGAGAACAGTCGGGAAGTGTTCGCTGTGCGAATTGAGTGAGCGACGGAAAATGACAAGAGCAATGGGAGAACTCACGTTTACCCACCCCCGCGTATATCGGATATCCTAACCCGGTTTAAGCTATCAACACTTCGTCATTAGAGGCGGGTACCACAAAGTGCCATCAAATCCAGACTCCCAGTGTCGCAAATCGCAAAAGGAATGGTCAAGACCAGGGCAAACGCAGCGATATTTGTCCCAAATGCCTTCCTAGAGAATTATATCGATGTGACTAAACAGTAGAATAGGCGGTGACCTGAAGCAGAAACGATGACGGAGTCGAAGAGTCAGATACAGCATCAGAGCGTCGGGAAGTCAAATAGGTCACGTGCTGATCAGGGTTCAGCTCCCGCCACCCTCCACTCGCCACCCGCCACCCGCCTCACACTCCTTGCTCCACGACCCCCCGTCTCCGCGTGCTCGGGGTATCCGGGATATAGGGACGAAAGCTGGGGAAGAAGGGGGCGCCAGTAAATGGAGGGGGGAGGAGTGGTGGAGCGTATCTGGAAAGCAGAAGGATTGAGCCGGACAGCGAGGGAAGGGAGGGCGGTAGCGTATTTGACCAAGGGGAAGGAGCAACGAGAAGGGGCATGACGATGCAGATGTAACGATGCTAAGGGGGGGGGAATTAAATATGGGAAAAAGTACAGTATAGAAGACGAGGCAAGTGTTCACGCGCTTACTGGAATACGCCCATGCCCCAGACAATATTTCCCATCCAATCTAATTTATAGATGCCCCCAAGGCCTTTTTTCGGGCATATATGCGCTGTTATAAGTTTCTCAAAGAAGGATTATATGCACCGTAAAGTGCTAGATACAATCCATGGTGATCTCTAAGATCTAATCCGTGCATTTATTCAAGCTTTACATATCAGATATATGCTGGATGGGACTAACTGTTTCATCTGCTATTCTAGTTCTCAAGTGTCATCATATCAACTCAGGATTCTGGGTAAATGGAATACGATATGTTAGGAACACGACCTCTCTCAGGCCCCCTCAATGTTTCATCAATATCTCAATCGCCTTTTCATTGATTATCACATGACCATATACGTTCTGTAGCTTAGGTCTCTAGCTTGAACCAGATATCAATTACAGGAAATGTCAATCTATGATTCCAAACTTATCCACCAATCAATCCGTGAGATACCTCTCGAAAAGAGGTTTGGTCTGATACGATACCTTGCACAGATAGATTTGGAGTGGAGGAAGCATACTTGTACATAAACTAGCCAACACATTATACAGTCCAAATCACCACCAGTTTCGGATACCAATATGAATATACGGTACCCATCGGACCAGCTCTTTCTCCCCAATCTTGTTGCGCAGGTGTGCCACTGCAGCGTGGAGGGCTCTTCCAGCCCTTCCCCCGTCTAGCCTTCCGTCCTTTGTGAGTTGCCCATATACATGATCTGCCACCATAGGTGCGTCCCCATCCGCGATTGACCACATCGTGGCAATCACAGTTGGATATCCTGCTACCGGCATTCCTGCCGCCAAGTGGATCGCCTCGTCAGGTGATTTTTGGTCCCCAGTGGCGGTCTGGCATGCGGACAAGAAAGCCAGACCCTTATTCTCCAGCGACCTTCGACTGATCTCCGCAAGGCTCAGTCCCCTGTTGTGCAGATGGAAGCAGCTCTCGGTTGGCTGATCGAGATTTTGGGAGGCATGGCATGCGAAATGGATAGAATGGTGCTGCTCCATAGCATCCAAGACTAATTCAGCTGTGGCTTTGCTGCTCTCGAGCTGTACGCAGGAAGCCGCTCCCATATGCTTTTGGATGTAAGCGAGCTCTTGCTTTGTTCCTGGGAGGGTTGATTCTTCGCTGACTGCTAGGACGCTACCGAGGTCAGGAGATCGCGTATCAGAAGGTAACAAAGAGCTAAGAGTTGGTGCGTAAGAAGAGACAGCATATTCGAACAATTTGTCGCCTCCATCGTGGTAGCAGCCAGCAGCATGGATAGGAAGCATAGCTAGTGCACCAGTGGTACACCAGGTGATATGCGGCAGTTGATCGGTTGGTAGCTTCTCCTAGGAAATTGAGGTTTAAGACATAGAACACAAATACGTGACTTTGGTAAACGTACGACACATCCCAGAGAGATGAGCACTGGGTGGGCTATCTTGTGCCAGAGTGCAGTTAGGATCGGTTCAAGCGATTGCTTAGGTCTCGGTGTGATTCGCGGTCCTCTCTGCCTTGCGCCAGGTACTTCCTGGATTCGTCGGTAGAGATCTGCTACCTCCTTTGCTGAAATGTCAGGCAGGTGCACATGCATAACTACATTGGTGTGGGGTCGCAAAATGAGCGCGTCACATCGACTGGAGTGCACGTTGACCACAACAACGGGTCCGAGTTGAGCTGAAGCCTTGAGGTCTGCAATTTGCTTCGGCCGCATGAAGCTTTGAAACCCAGGGAATGCTCGAGCTCGAGCGAGAAGCTTGTCGAATTTCTCCGCGAGGCGATGGTGCTGTTGGGCGGCAGCCTCCAAGGCGTCCAAGTTATTGAGTTCGGAAGTCGAATGCGATGGTGGCGAGCTGGCACTCTCAAGGGCAACCGTGACTGTTTTGAGTTCAAGGGCAAGTGTGGGATCAACGGAGGATAGCTCATCGAAGGGAGTTCGCAGCTGGAGCATCTGGTTCCAAATTACAGACCGACCGGCTTCGAGCCATTCATGTGCCAACCCATACTCTTTTGTTCCGATTGCAACTGCGGCTGCTTCGCCAGCGACGGGACCCACTTCATGTGTGTGTTCATATCGACGGGTAGCAGTCGAGCCAATCCAGACAACCTTAGGCACCAGGTCCATCGCCCATTGGTATGCAGAAAGCAGCATGGGGTCGTTCAACCCTGCACTCAGTCTCGCCCAACTCACTGAAGCCTGGAATCGGCCCGTAATGTTCCCAGTAGTACAGTGGGCAGCCCTCCGGAATGATACCAATGCAGAGTGTAAGTCTGTGAGGTCATGAAGGCGGGCCAATCGACCCAGGTGCGACATTCCAAGGTTGTTTAGCCGGAAAGGCATGTCTGGGTGATTATCTGGCGTGAGCAAAACCGCTTTAGAATGGCATGCGATTGACTTCTCAATGTCCGGAATGGTGTCTAGACGCTCAAATCGACGCAATTGCGAAAGCCCGAGGTTGTTGAGCCAGGCGGGCATGTCCGGATGACCATCCGGAGTGAGTGAAACCGCTTGAGACTCAAATGTGATTGCCTTCTCTAAATCTAAAATTTCTCCTAGGCGTTCATATCGACTTAGATGCGCGATGCCGAGTTGATTGAATCGGGCGGGCTTGTCTGGATGGCCATCTGGAGTGAGCGGAACCGCCTGAAACAGGCATGTGATTGCCCTGTTGATGTCCGAAATGTCGCCTCGGCGGTCAAAGCGATCGTGGTGCGCGATGCCGAGATTATTGAGCCTCAGAGGCTTGATTGGATGACCATCTGGGGTGAGTGAAATTGCCTGAGATTGGCATGTGATCGCCTTGTCGTTGTCCGAATTGTCGCCTAAACGCCTGAATCGACCCTGGTACGAATTACCGAGGTTGGTGAGCCTTCTGGGCTTGTCTGGGCGGTTATCTGGGGTGAGCAAAACTGCTTGAGACTGATATGCGATCGCTTGATCGATGTCTGCAATTCCGCCTAGGCGGTCGAATCGACTCCGGTGCGACATGCCGAGGTTGTCGAGCACTGTGGGTTTGTCCGGATGACCATTTGGAGTGAGCGGGACCGCCTGAGACTGGTACTTGATCGCACGGTTGATATCTTCAATATCGCCTAGGCGCTCAAATCGCATTCGGTGCGAGATACCGAGGTTGTCAAGCACTACGGGCCTGTCCGGATGGCCACCTGGAGTGATTGAAACTGCCCGAGACTTGAATGAAATCGCGCTGTCGATATCAGCGATGTCACCTAGGCGCTCAAATCGGCTTTGGTGCGAGCCGCCGAGGTTGTTAAGCATTGCGGGCTTGTTTGGATGGCCATCCGGAGAGAGCAAAACCGCCCGAGTATTGTATGCAATAGCCTTATCCATGTCCGTAATATCACCTAAACGCCCAAATCGACTCTTGTACGAGAAACCGAGGTTAGTGAGCCAGGAAGGCATAGACGGGTGCTCATCTCGTGCGAGCGAAACTGCCTGAGACAGGTATGCGATCGCCCTGTTGATATCTGCAATGTCGTCTAGGCGCTCAAATCGACGCAGGTGCGAGATACCGAGGTTGCTGAGCCCCCCAGGCTTGCTTGGGTGGACATTTGGAGTGAGCGAAACCGCCTTTGACTTGCAAGATTGCCTTTTCCAAATCTGCAGTCTTGCCTATACGGTCAAACCGACTCTGGTACGAGCATCCGAGGTTATTCAGCCTCCCTGATAGCTCTGGGTGACCATTCGGAGTTAGCGAAACTGCCTGAGACTGGCACGCGATCGCCTTATCCACGTCTGCAGGGTCGCCGAGTCGTTCGAACCGACAGTGGTGCGATGTGCCGAGATCGTGAAGATACTGAGGTTTTTCCACATGTCCATCTGGGGTAGATTCCAGTGCTCGAGAGTGGTAAACAATGGCCTGGTTGATAAATGTGACATCGCCTGCAGTCTTGGACTGTTCCATAAAGCAGTCGCCCCAGAAATCCCAGTCCTCTCCTTTCAACTGAGGAATGTCGGTCACTGACAATAACTCTTTGACCCGAATGAGCAAAAGAAACATATTATCCCCCACATTAGTCATCTCAGCGTCGTGCGAAGCCGAGTTCTATGTTGCGCTACTTCTAGAGCGTGATTCTGGAAAGCCGTTGCGTCGCTCTTTGTCTTCTTGCAGATAGGTGTTATCGAACCAGTATCACTCAGCTCCGCTACCGATTCTTCGCGGGGCACAGTGTTCTACATTAGGCAGGTGATGATCCACTCAGGTCGCTCCGACATACCTGTGAACTATCTGAGCTATTCCGTGGGAGTTGGTGAGCTTCATACATTTCTGGATGTCCGTCAAGCCCTCACCTTAAAGCTTTCTTCTTGTCGTGTGGCTCCCAGGAGTTAGCGTCCACAAGATGAACACGCAAACTTGCAATAGAGGTAGGCGAATGGGCAAAGAGGATATGTAGAGGTGGGTGCTAGAGGGAATGCCCATCATTCGAGCACTTATAAATATGCCCTCCTGTCCGACTGCATATGTAACACTGCCCATCGTAGCTCTGCAAAACTCGAGCGTAGAGCAAATTTCATTCCTAGAATGTTTCTCCTTCTATTAATTTGCTATGCTTCTATCACCACGAGGCGCCGATCGCAATATACCTTTTACGGACAAGACTTGAAATTCTCCTTCATTTAGGCGGTGGCGAATCGGCCGATGAAACGTACAATACCTAAACAATCTTCCAAACTCTGCGCCTAGGAAGTGTCGGGGACATTTCCGCGAAAATCAACCTAAATTGCCACTGCTTAGGAGCTCATGATCACGCAAGCGCCGGGAGCACCCGGCTAACGACCCCCTAGACCACACGTGTAATCGCGAGTACTCTATTGAGGACAAACGGCGA
>JANWGL010000961.1:0-26728 GCA_025200755.1 Ceratobasidium sp. C01
CCCACCCTTACCGGGGACTGACGTCGGTTGGGCCGCGTCGGGCCACACCTCCACCACCTTCCGTGTGCCACAGCGCCGGACCTAGCTCAGTTTTGAATATCTGTGGCGTTCGGAGCACAATAACTATAGGAAGGAAGTTGTTCAAGTACCTCTTGTTGGTGCGATGGGTTGATATTCGGAACACAAGATAAGTGTGCCTAGTCACAAGTACCGCTCTGTATTTATTCATTGGTTGCACTTGTAGAGCGCTACGTAGATATGAAGCTCGAACGACGGCGTGAGAGAATAGTAGACAAAAAAGGAAGTACGGAAAATAAGAGAGACAATCAGGTGGCAGACACTGTAAGCCAGACAAGACGCCCCAACCCGGAGGTTACATTAGAGTCGGGATGAACGCATATACTGTAACTTTGGTCGGCCTTTGGTTATTAGTTCGCATGACTCCAATTCTAGAAAGGATTTTTCAACGTAAGCCTGGTGAATTTCATCTTATCTAATGCCCCTAATGCCTCAAAGTCGAGATGTAAGCAAAGTACCACGAGGATGCCCAGCTAGCGTGAGAGAAAATGAGCTACGGAGCGCTACCCAGTAACCAAATCCCAACTTACGGCGGTAGCAACTGTACAAATGATTGCGGTTGTATACGACTGGAAGAACCAGGTATAAACAACAATACCAGTTATAAACGAGAGAACTCCCCTATTTCCGAGGACACGTGAGCCCAGCTCTACCGAACCGAATCAACAACTCACAGAAGAATAAAGTGAAACGGGAGGAACGCTGCCCTAGCGAGACACCAGTTTTGCCAACTTTTTCTGCAGTCATTAACACGTCCCTGTGCGGATGGAGTTAGTAAGTTGCCATTTCAACATACCCGTACTGTACCTGGATAGTGGTCTTCCTCTTACTCTCAGGTGGAGGAGGGACTTGAGGGCGAGCCTTGTTCCACTGGGCATTAAGCAAAGTTATTTCGTCTCCCCTGAGCAAACTACACAATCCAGACACCGGGGCCTTAGTTAATATTCAATATTATGATTTCAACTGGACAACCCTCTCACTCAAACCATCGAGCTGCGAGCATAGATGTAACAGCGCCAAATACCGAGAGTATTAGGCCGAGTAAGAGCAGAGCGTTGATAGCTTGAACGGATGGGGCCAGCGGGTCTTTGGCGTTGGATGTGAGGCTGAGGCATTGGGCTTCCACGCCGGCAATAAATGTCGAGACAAGACCTATCGTTCGAAAACCTATCATCGCATGCGACGTTAGATTATTTCACTTATCGCGATCGTAGAGCATAGGTAAATACCCTCTACGGTTGACTTTACTAAATTGTTAGCGCGAACAAGTATATATTCGTGTTTACGTACCTCTTGCATGTCTCGGTCAACCTGTACGAGAATAGGTTCAGTGGGTGTGGCCTTTTCGAGATCGTTTCCTAGATACAATATTTAGAAACGAGTTCCCGAGAGATGAATAGATGGGGTGTCCCTACCAGCATTAGAAGAAGCAGGCGCCATTTGACCAGAGCTCATGATTTACAAAGATAAAATCGGTGAGGGCTAGTTCGTCAGACGAGGCTGAGAGACTGAGGAGAGTTGGAACACACTGCTGCCGTTGGAGGGTGATTGTGCAAAGTCTCACCAGTCCCTACTTATATAAGAGTCAAGCTCAATACACTTACTAACGCTAACCCTACCTCGTTAACGCCCCAATGAAACCTCGTGTATTATGTCTGGTCGTGGCAAACAAGCGCCTGTCAATTGTATCTCGCCATGAGGCATTCTAGACTGAACGCAATCGCCTCGCGCGTCTCCCGCGGTCAACACAGGAAATGATCCCCAGAATCACATCTCGCAGCTCTCGAACGACTCATGCCGCACTAATCGGCTCACCGTAAACTCCGCCAGTTGATGGGGCTTCCATTGTCTGAAAATAGATAGATGGAAACTTACGTGCGGTCAACGCGTGCCTTCGACAGCTGCGCGCTTATATCACTCCCGCTCGCCTGCCGTTTACACAGCCCGATCACTCTGTGACTGCCATGGACGTTTTCCTAGATCTTAATTTACAGAAAAGCATACCTCGGATTAGGTTAAACCACGAGCCTACAGCGCATACATTCGTTAAAAATGATTGCTGTGACGGTTCAACACCCACAAACCACCTCCGTACTTATATACTTAAAGATATGACCAAGCTGCATGCCAAAGACGGGAAGAAACGAGAGAAGGCTACCTTATTTGATTGGGGTGCATTTTCTTTCGCAGCCCAACCTACCCAATGTAATGTTCCCTCGGCGAATGTCCAGACAAGACGAAGGGAGCCTAAACAAATCCCATAGAGTTTTAGAGAGTTTTAGAGAGTTTAGTTGCACATCTATCTGTGCTAGTTTGAAGAGAATCCGAGCAGAAATGAGAAACTAGGAGACAAATCCACACAGGCAGGAGCTGGTATTGGATTTGGATCCTCATGCCTTTCGTCCTGATTACCACCACCAGTATGATTACCACCACCAGTATGATTACACCGACCACGGTAATCGCCGAGATTATAGTCTGAATCACTTATACCACGAGCAGTTCTAGAAAGTATATCCTAAGTATGCGAGTGGCGGAGACGAGCCGGAGCGAGACGGTCACGAACCTAATATCACAAAGCTCCGGGCCCGCCCAGCAGAGTCAATAATGGTCTCCCAGCTTCATTCGATGGTTTACCCGAGAGTAGCTACTCGTACTTGGGTTTCTTGCTCGAACGCTATCTCGCTCAAAAAGAAGACGGCATCGCGCAAAACACGGGGTTGCTCATTTGATCGAGACCGGTACACCAGCGGCCCGGGCCGCCTTACAGCGATTTGCAGGAAGGCATGCAATCAGCGCTTGCTGACTCAAATAATTGCCATGAGTGCAAGAGTGACTACTCACCCAAAGCTAGGCAGTTGTTGATCAAATAAAGTGCGCTGTAGTCTCGTTGGCACTGCGGAGGGCACCACGCACTTTCATATGAAATTATATCAATATACAAACTCTGCCTCTCGGGCGCTTTAAGACCATTTCCTTTAGAACTACATGATAGATTGGCCTTGATACTATGCAAGGAGCTTTGGACGCGCCCAATACAGGGCACCAAAACATTATATTTGGCAAAAATCCTCCCGTGATCCTAAACGGCGATATACGTATGTAGTTGCTTCTAGTATTATCGTCTTAACATCCCCTGGCATGGTAATTTGCTCCCAAGTTGTGACGGTGCCCTCCAGACTGGGTACTATATCCGTTCTAGGCAGCGTTTACCCAGTTATATCTTCTGATTCTGGAGTCAAAGATCTTGAAGCACTCGAGAGCGAGATTTTGTATACTTCGCTTTTCGCGAAATGAATTATCTGGTGCCCTCCACAGCCTCAATGTAGCTCCATCGCACTGTTCTCCGTTGAAAACTGCTTTGTTTTGGGCGAGGAATCGCTCTTGCACTCTTGGCAACTATTTAAGTCAGCAAGCGCCGAGTGCATGTCTTTTTGCAAATCGCTGTAAGTTGCATTTTAGTCTTCGTTGGAAACGTATGTTCACACTACTGCTCTTGGGTTCCGCCTCAAGTCGACACCACGGAGATTTTCTGGCTACAATAGCTACCCATCCGGTTACGCACGCCTCATCGTCCTCATTACGGTCCCAATTACTATCATGGCTATCAGCGCCTGCATAACCCACTTAGCGGACGCTTTGATCGACTCATGCCTTACCCGTCTCCTGGTTCTCCTTGGGATTACATTGAAAATCTTATGATACGCGTCCCGCCAATTGGCCCATCCCTCTACCCATTTGACCGCACGCTTTTCGTCATGTTCCTGAGCCTAAGATCTCTTTGGTCGGACCAGCGCCAAACCAAGCCCCTCCTGTACCGCCGGTACGATATCACAACTCGGGCCTCTACACCAGGGCCTCAGCCTGCTTCTTCAACGGTGGTGCTTGAGGCAGAGGTCGTGCTCCTCCAGAAAAAACAGCCGTTGCCGTTTCTTGAAGAACTCAAAAAACACTTTCACTTTCTACGAAGTTCACGGGGACTTGGCCCGCACTATCTGAATGAGGTGTCCTGCGAACCGAGCAATATTATTCGCGTTCATTCTCAGGAGCGGGAAGAAAACAGGATCCTCAACCGCATGCACGTCGTTCCACGCGATTATTTTGCGCTCGATATCCGTACAGCAAGACGTTAACCCCGTACTTCCTAGCAACCTCATGTTTCGTCGCTGGCTCATTTCCCCCGCCAATAAAGATCTTCAACCTCAAATCACAGCCGAAACTATAAGGCTGAAACCTATGTTTATCATTTATGCTGAACGGGGTCAACGGATGATTTTGCGAACGGGTTCAATTTCTCTAGTGGAGCTCGATAACTCCGGACATTATTATAATCCAATTCAGAGGGCTTTCTCGTCACGGTCCCGGTCGACCTGAATGAATAGGAACCGATTATCGATGATTATCGTTGAGGTGTAAAACTGCTAGGAATAACCAGTGCGTAATTTGTTATATTCTAGTTTGACTTCGGCGAGAACAAGACATTACTGTTGAATATAGATAAACTTTTATGCAACCCCAGCATTCCACTAGGCGGTATTCCTTTTTCGCCCGTTGATTGCTCAGTCGGTGTCGGTGTCAACAAACGATTACAACAAGCGTCAAAGAAAGCGACTCGAATGTCTGAGTTTAGGACGCCGGTCGATCCAGTCATGGCCGTTTGAACTTTCAGGCGCGAGGGCCTGCTTGGTTCTGCTGGGCTTCCCAGGCCAACAGGAGTTGGTTGGCTATCGATTGACTGAGAATTCGCCATCCAGTCTTTGCTGAAGAAACGTTTATGCAAGCTACCAGAGTATGGAAAGCAGTTTTAACAAGAGTTGGAGAGCTATGAGATTGCTGAATGGTGGGGAGTACCAAAACAACGTGAATCCGATTGGCAGCGTAGTCACGGAGTGCCTCGTGAGGCGAACTATGACATGCTTGATGAGCACTCTTGGGTTTCGCTCCTTAAGCGTCTATAAAGTGGGATTAGAAATAATGTGGACCCGACGGTAGGTGATACTGTGGTGAGCGTAGCTGCCGCTCGTGTTGCATGCACGCTTGATTGCGTCTGCATTGTGCTGAGTTCCTAAGCATGTCAACAAATAATAATACGCGCTGCTAATACTAGTACATAGCCAGCACAGCCTTGAAATCGCGTCTCTTCCGAACCACATCATACGCATCATCATTTCTCGGCGTCAATTTCGATATGAGCTCATCGCTCATTGACGAAACCACTGATAAAATCCGGGTGGTTTGTATCTCCGATACTCACAACGCCCAACCAGCTATCCCAAACGGTGATATCCTAATCCATGCTGGCGATTTAACTTCGTCAGGCAAAGCAGAAGAGATCCGCACAAGCGTCGATTGGATATCTTCCCTCCCTCACCCTATCAAAATCGTCGTCGGCGGAAACCACGATAAAGCGCTAGACGCCAAGTACTGCGAACTTGCTCGCGCGCCAATGCACGAGCTGGAAATAGACTGGCAGGCACTTGGTATTACCTATCTCGAACACTCCTGTGTCAAGGTTTCTGTTCGGGGTCGAGAGTTCAACGTCTTTGGATCGCCGTTCACGCCGGAATACGGACCGTGGGCCTTTCAATATCCTCAGTTCCATCTTCTTCCCGAACGTGCTCGCGAAATTTGGACAGCTATTCCTCTCAATACGGACATTTTGATCACGCACGGTCCTCCTATAGGTCATATGGACCTGACGACTAGAGACCAACGCGCCGGTTGCCCCGCGTTACTTGAACGACTCTGGGAAGTTCAACCAGCTTTGCACGTTTTTGGCCATATTCATGAGGCGAGGGGGACGGAGATTCTTACTTGGGGCGCCACGCAACGTTTCAAGGAGAAACTTTCTGGGGGCGAGAAAATATCCAAAACAATGACTGCGTTGCGGGATGTGGCGGGGCAATGGTTGACCACCGGGCTGAAAGCGAAGCGGCCTACTCGGCTAGTAAACGCTTCAATCAGGCCACCACATTTCCATGGGCTGCCATTGAACGAAGCGCAAGTGGTCCACGTATGAATATATCAAGAATGTTCACATTTCTGCCTTGTGGCCGGGATCAATCCCAGTTGGGGACATTTATGGCATAAATATCGGTCATGTGATCCGACTTGATGTTATTTGAAATACTGTTATACTCTTGCGCTCCTCCACCATGCACTCGAAACGGGAGCGAGGCTATTGTAGTTTTTCCCTTTAATCTAATACTTGCGAGGTAATGCTTCCTTTGTCGCGGTGTTTTCGTCCTTATAAATCATGTATACCTTGCTGAAACCTCGTGGATCGGGATGACGGCCACAGCGTTGCAAAACAAAAAAGCATAAACTTGTCTGGGTCGCCTCGTCATTCACGTTGTTTTGGTACTCCCCACCATTCAGCAATCTCATAGCTCTCCAACTCTTGTTAAAACTGCTTTCCATACTCTGGTAGCTTGCATAAACGTTTCTTCAGCAAAGACTGGATGGCGAATTCTCAGCCAATCGATAGCCAACCAACTCCTGTTGGCCTGGGAAGCCCAGCAGAACCAAGCAGGCCCTCGCGCCTGAAAGTTCAAACGGCCATGACTGGATCGACCGGCGTCCTAAACTCAGACACTGCGCAAGCAACATACTTCCCTGGGCCGCTCTCCGCCAGTGCCGAATTTGCTAGCCTGGGAGATCCCAATATCATCATCTTCCCTATGCATGGGCGAGCCGACCCTGCTAATAGCAAGGCGCCGAAATATACCCTACCTAATTTGTTTAGGAAATTATCCAACGGCCCTCGTGTATCTTATCGCCCGCACCAGCTCAGGAAGACGATGTTACGGTCCGAAAACTCCAACGACCATCTTCGACGGATCCATATCACGACTTCGCAGTACTGCAAGCACCGGGTCAGCGGGCAAGAATTTATCATATTCTCCGTCGTCGATAGCACGCTACCCGGAACCTCAAACTGGTTGATCCTCGGCAGCAACGGATATAGCGCCGTGACGAGCGATGACTCCAGTCAGTCACAGCAGACTGCTCGGTGCTGGGGATTCAACTTGCGGTCCCTTTCCAAGCTTATACAGCCGCCAGGTCGATTCTATATCTCGAACGTCAAGGAGCAGCAAGAGTTTGTCCAGCAGACTGGCTTCGACGGTTACGAAGTTCAGCACGAGTTGACGTTACCCTCTGATCCTGGGTTCCCTCTCAACTCTCTTCTCGTGCTTGCTTCTACCATGGCAACTCCGTTACGCTTCCGGTACCCAGGTGCGATGCAGTCTCTCAATTGGTACCCCAGATCGATGTGGGAGGCCGTACAATCCGTACCTGAGTTCATCCAGGGGAAGAACTCTATACCTGTACCTCTAAAATCGAGAGGTCAAAGCATGAATGCTGCTTTACTCGAAAAGGTACTTGCGAAATACCCGAATAACCTGGAAAAGTATCGGAATCAAGCGGTTCGTCGTCAAACGGTAAGACTGTTATCAAAGATTTGGTTCGGATATGTGATGCCTAACGTCTTTCTCCTTTCAGAGGAAAAACTCCAACGAAGCTGCACAAAAAAGAAGACGCGAGACCGAGGCCGCGGCTGCACAAATTAGGGAAGAAACCGAGAACCTGAAGGGAGAGACGAAAAGACTCGAGGAAGACCAGCAGATATTGGCTGGGCAGCAAGAGAAATTAAGAGCAGAGGTTGCGAGCACCACGGGGTCGATTTTATAAGCGTGCGCTTGGATTCAAGCTGCTTTTGAACATTCCCGACGCCTAGGAGGATATACAATGCGCGGAGGTTCTTAGCGTACTTTTTTTTTTTTACTCGTGTCTCGTTTCTCTGTTCAATCTTGCATCGTAGTATTTGGTGTGCTGTAGCTCTGTTGAAAGTAATCTATGTTTTTTATTGAACAAGTAAAACATGCCACTAGAACCTTTACCGACCACGGGGTGATGCGTAATCTCTATCTGGATGTCTTGGAAAGAACCACTTCTTGACCTTGGTGTGCATAGATCCCAGTTTGGGACATTTGTGTCTATGCCTCCCGGTCATGTGACTTTGAGTGGCCTCCTATTTGAAATCTCGTAACCACTCCTGCGCTCTTCTGCTACAAGCTCGTAGCGGGAACTATTTTATTGTTGTGCTTCTCCGTAATATCGGACCGTCAGAATGGAGAACTACGCAAAGCTCGAAAAAGTTGGCGAGGGTAAGTCAATTTGTTAGCCCTCACAGACCCAGACGAGGCGCTAATGTCTGCCACTCTTCATCTCTCCAATGTCTATCTTTAGGAACGTATGGTGTCGTCTACAAAGCTCGAGATATCAACACCGGGCGTATTGTGGCACTGAAGAAGATTCGACTGGAGGCTGAGGACGAGGGAGTACCGAGCACCGCGATTCGTGAGATCAGTTTGTTGAAGGAATTGAAGGATGACAATGTTGTCGCGTGAGTCTCGCGTCGTCGTGAATATCCGACGCGTTTGGTGCTTATATTAATTTGCTCCATAGGCTATTAGACATTGTTCATGCAGACAGCAAGTTGTATCTCGTTTTCGAGTTCTTGGATATGGATTTAAAACGGTAATTAGCTTTGACAGGCTGCCAGCTGGTATATTAACTAACGACTTTGACTACTAGCTATATGGAGACCGTTAACGCCAAGAACGGGAGCCGGGGGATGGACAAGCAAATCATTAAAGTTTGTCTCTAACCTTTCTACCTATCATCCAACCTAATCTCTCGTAAATTCGCTCAGAAATTCACGCACCAACTTCTCGCTGGCTTGAGGTACTGCCATGGCCACCGCATCCTCCACCGAGACCTCAAACCTCAAAATCTACTCATCGGTTAGCTTCGGTTCTAAACCTCCGCCACTTGTTCACTGACGAACCGAACAGACTCGAACGAGAATCTAAAGCTTGCGGATTTCGGTCTCGCGCGCGCGTTCGGTATCCCGCTTCGGACGTACACCCACGAGGTGCGTTGCAATCCCTTTATCTCACGAGCGCTATCTAACGTTCTGTCGCGTAGGTTGTTACGCTCTGGTACCGTTCCCCGGAGGTTCTGCTCGGTTCACGTCATTACAGCACGGCTATCGACATGTGGTCCGTTGGATGCATTGTCGCAGAGATGGTTATGCATGGCCAACCGCTCTTCCCTGGGGATTCCGAAATCGACCAGATCTTTAGGATCTTTAGGTAAACCTCCATTCCAACCCTGCCCGAGCGCTCGTCGAAATTCGTTGGCTGACGATACTACCTGTATAGGTTACTCGGGACGCCAAATGAGGAAGTTTGGCCTGGGGTATCCCAGCTGCCTGACTACAAGGAAACATTCCCACAATGGTCGGCCGTTGACCTCGCGCAAACGGTCCGGGGAATTGATAGTGCCGGATTGGACTTGATTGCGGTGAGAAATATTTTGCTGTGGCCTGATTTTTTGTTGCTAAGTTCTCTAATCCGATCAGCGGACCTTGATATACGATACTGCGAATCGCATCTCAGGTTAGTCTTTATTACCTCTCCTAACACATAGACAAACTGATTTATATATAACTTACAGCTAAACGCGCACTCAGCCATCCTTACTTTAACGATCTCGCCGTCTAGACTAGACTAGAATCCCACTGGAGATGATGCAGCGCATTACATTTCTCGGCTTTATTTGTCATTTTCCACTTGCTTTCCGTTCATGACCTGTCTATTATCATCATTACTGTCTCAAATTTAACCAGACTTTGCTTTAGATATGTGTGTAGCCTTTTTTCATTGGCGGTGACATTTTGTCTGTACGTTTATGGTAGTGCTGGCAACTGAGGCCATATGGTATTATATCTTTGGACTAATCATATCCGTCTCCGCGTGAAGAACTACAGTCTAGGATAGGACGCACAAGTCAAAGTCAATATTAGGATAGTCGTTGCTGTACCATAGACTGGACTCAGGTTTGTCCCAGACGTCATGGGTAATATCTGGAGCCAAACATGTCGTAACACCAACTCGTTTGCCCTCCCCCACCATATGGCGACTTCCTATCCCGTCATCTTCATTGAGATCAACTACCATCGGTGACGACCTAGTTATTATCATATTATCGACGATAAACTGGGCTGTAGAATATGCTTGCAACTGTCGCTCCGATCTCTGGGGTGCGTGCCTCTAAACAATCCCTTGGGTGTTTGCTAGGTATCGTTAGGAATTATCGCTCGAATCTTTATGCTGCGTTCTTGAATGACCTCGCTTCAAAGCTAATTGGCATTTTTTCTATTCCATCCCCCTGTTTGAGCTCTGGTACTTCTGCTGAAACACTGAAGTGAGCTCGGGATTGGACTGTTCTCGTGGCATAGATGCTTTACCTAGGTTATCTCCCCCTAGCTGGAATGAATAGACATTGGCTGCCTCGATCTATTGTCCCTGTGCTTGGTCTTGGACTAGCCCACTGTAGGATCCTATTTATATATTCTTGGCTTTTACAGCCTCCTTGTTGGGCTCACTTGATTCTATCTATCACCCTACTACAGTCACGAGTCTGGCCGGAAACGATATGATCAACGAACACTTTGAATAAGTAAAGAAACAATGATTACAGGCAAAAATGCAACTAATCCAGTCCAAGTCCCAAAGAAGCATATACACGGGAAGTCCTATACACTCATTATTACCTCCCTTCCCCCTTCCCCGCTCCCCTCGAAGGCGTGAACCCTTTCCGAATCATCCCAGCCCCAGATCCAGCGAGAGTTTTCAGCCGTAAATGTGCACGCGGCGTTGTGGCAGCGACTTCGGCGTGCGTACCGGGCGTGACGTCTGAAAACTCGTCGGGAATTGGTCGTTTTCGCGAACCGTCACCGAGTGAGGGCTTCGAAGGTTCAGCGGGTTTGGTGGACTCGGGATTGGGTTGCGCGCTGAAGATCGGGAGAGGGCGCAAAGCCGCGCGGCCGGTCGTGGTCGTGGTAGTCGGGGCAAAGTCTGGAAGGGGCCTACGAGTCGGGGACCGAGGTGGCTTGTTTCCGCCTGTCGACGACGTGAACCGAGAGCCAGTCGCAAACGACAGGGATCCAGTTCCGGACCCAGAACCGGCGGCAGATGCAGAGAAGATAGAAGTGGCGCTTGAATTTGTAGAAGGGGCAAACATAGAGCTCGTTCCTGTCCTGGAGGAACTAGTCGACGCTCCAGATGCCACTCGATGCGGAGAGCGAGCTGCGGATGCCGACAATGCCGTTGGGCGAGTAGGAGAGCGGGACGGCGCAGGGAAGGACGCGGCCAACTTGGGTACGGATAGGGGAGCGATGGATGTGACTGGTGCAGGATTAGGTGCGGACGACGTTGCGGGTGGCGCAGGAGGAGCAGCTTGAGCAGTCTTGGCATTATCCAGCTTGGTTTGCGTCGCGCGCAACTTGCGGGTAAGATTCCCAACCTTGATCTCCAGCTTCTTTTCACGTTTCAAGACTCTGCAGATTCATAGATAAGTCAACGGTTCGCTAGTGTGTAGACTACCAAAATACTCACTCTAGGAATTTGTCGTCATAGCCCTCGACTTCGGCCGTCATGCGCTTAGCATCCTGCAGAACCATATCATATTGCTCTTGCAACCTTTCCAGCGCGTCTGATGAACCGCCCGACGAGCCACCCGAGGAGGCCAAGCGGCTCTCAAGCTGGGCGATCACAATTTGCTGCTCTGTAGATCTACAACCCCAAATAATTAGCAACATGATTCTTGCGGAAACATCGAGACATAACTTACCGTTGTTGTAATGCACTCAATTCCTCCCTCAACCCTTGCGATCCTCGCACCTCAGCCTCCAATGCAGTACCATGGCTCTCCAAATGCCTCACAGCTTCCACCTGCCCACGCAGCTCCTCCTCCGCCCGTTCCCGCGCCCTATCCAACTCCTGGACTCGAGCTTGCAACAGAGCGACCTCCTCACCGCGCCCGGTTCCACTCTCCGCAATCAACCGCTCAAGCTCCACAACTTGCGCACGCGTATCTTCCAACTCTGCCACCTGCACCCGCAGATCCTCGACCTCTGCCATCTGGGCTCGCAAAGATTCGAGCTCCGATACATGGGCCGCGAGCGTAGTGCGCGATTCATCCACCTCGCTCGCAGGCGCCCGCATCTCCACGTCTTCGAGTTGAGCATGCGCAGCAGCGAGCGCTTCGCGAATCTCGTTACGCTCCCGCTCGAGCGCGGTGCGCTGGTTTTGGACTTCGGCGTATTCCTGCTGCATAACGGTTCGTTCGGATCGGATAGTTTCGAGTTCCTGTGTCGTTCCAGTAAGCTCCGACTTCAGGCTCTCCAAACTAGAGACCAGTCGTTCCAATTCGGCAATGCGTTCCCTGGATTCCCCAACTTGCTCCCTCGCCAAGCGCAGCTCCCCTGCCATGACGCTCTTCTCCACGCCCACCAAGTCCACCCGCTCCGAAGCCCGAGAAAGCTCCAAACGCACCGCACCGAGTTCCTCCTGTGCCTTCCCAAGCGCCTCCCGGGCCAATTGTAACTCTCCACGAACAGCCTGAAGTTCAGCTTGAGCGCCGGTCGCCCCCGCGTCCACGGCAACGGTCAACCGTTGAACCTCCTGGGTCTTTTGCTCCACCTCCGCACGAAGCGCATTGAACCCTGACTGGAGACTAAGGAACTCGGACTGCTTCGCGTCGAACCCGGCCTGGAGAGATTCGTACCCGGTTTGGAGAGTCTGGTGGTTCGAAAAGAGAGTCTCATAATCCGCCTGCTTCGCCTCGAAACTCGACTGTAAAGCCTGGAGACAACTCTGCAAAGCCGCATGATCCCCCTTGAGCTGTCCAAACTGCGCATCCTTGAACGCGAGCTCCGACGTCTTGGTCTCCAAATCGACCTGCATCGAGTCCAACTCGGCGGACTTGGTCGCGAGTTGGGCGGAGCGAGAGTCTAGGTCGGCGGCGGTTGCGACAAATTCGTCCTTCAGCGCGTCCAGCTCGTGGGATTTGCGGTCCAGCTCCACGCGTCGCTCATCCAGTGTGGCTTGAGCCTCCTCGGCGCTCTTCGCTCGTCCCGTCCGCTCAGTTTCAAGCTCGTCCCGAAGTCCCTCGAGCGCAACCTCGCACGCCTCCAACTCTTCCCGAGCAGATTCCGCCTCTTCAAGCTTCGACTGCACCTCAGCAAGCCTCCGTTTCAAGTCAGCGAGCTCAGACTGCGCCGACTCGAATTTCGCCGAATGTTCCACCGCCCACTTTTTCTCGTCCTCCGCACGGCCAGTCGCCGCCTCTGCCTGTCGCTCAGCCTCGTCCGCGCGCTGGTCGGCTTTGTCCGCCCGAGCTTGTTCGTCCGCAGCACGTCGTTGTTCGGTTTGGAGTTCTTGTCGAAGAGCGGACATTCGTGCGTTGACCCCGTCAATCTGGGTCATCAGGAGCTCAACCTCAGCCGCGCGTTGTTCCGCCAAAATTCGTAGAGCGTTGGATTCCTTTTGTTGGGTCTGGAGTTTCGAGTGGTACTTGGCGGCCGTTTGGTAGTTCGTCCGCGCTTTCGTGATAGCGTCGAATACACTCGTGATGAGTCCCAGCCTCTCCTCCTCGGTTCCTTCCGCATCCGCAAATTGCCCATCAACCAAAGCCTTCCTCGCCGTATCCCGCTCGTCCCTTGCCAACGCCGCATCCTCCACCAACGCCTGTCTCTGCACCTCCACTTGTCCCAATTCGTCCTGGAGCTCTTGGACCGTATCCTGAGTCATACCAAGATGGGCCTCAAGCCTCTTGATCTCGTGTTGGTGTATCCCAATTTGTTCCGTTCGGCGGTCGATACGCGACGTGAGCTCGGTGATCTGAGCACGCAGGGCAGGGATAATCGTGCTTCTGCTAGGCGTACCAGGCTGAGAAGTCGAGAGCGCGAGCGAGGCCGAAAGGGACTGGCGCTCCAAAGAAGATATCGTAGCCTTGGCAGCAGCAAGGCTTTCGTTCAACTCCGCGATCTTCGCCGACTCTTCAACAGAATTCACGCTCAAGTTGACCGAGTTGCGCATAGCTGAGAGTTCAGCAGTAGCAAAATCTAGACTTCGTCTGTATTCGTCGCGTTCTGAGCGGAGGCGTTTGGTCGCGTCGAGGAGTCTTGTGACGATCGCCGCTTGACGATCGGAAACGGGAGATTCAGGAGTGGGAGTAGTAGAAGCGGGGGTGGTCGGTTTTAGTGTCTTTACTGCTCGTGGAGTAGGCTATAAATTGAGGTTATAAGCGCGTTCGGGTGCTAAGTGTGAGAACTTACTCGTTCGGTCGCAGCTGCGCCTTCCAAGAGATCCCATGAGGAAGTGGGCCGTGACCCAGAAGCCACGGACATCGTATTTCCACTTGACTGTTCAAGATTCAACAAACTGTGGCCGCAGTTGCTAACTTGCGTACTCACGCTTGCTTCAGAGCCCGAAGTACTCTAGTTTTGGATCAGCTCGAGATCAATTATTGTTATTATGAGCGACTCACTTTCGCCAAATTATTAGTCTCTTCGCCCATATCTAACAAGTTCCAATCGTCAAGAGATTTTACCATGCCCGCCGACGCTGCGAAGGAGTGAGGGAAGAAAGTTAGGAGCAGACGAGCACGTGATGCAACATGACCGGCGCGTCGTCACGTGGTCGTGTTCCCTTGTCCTCGGTCAAAGTAAGAAGGCCGCTCTTTTGCAAATACCTGTTTGAGTAGATGCACGAGAGCAACACAATAAGATGCATTGCCTCTGCGCCCCACGATTCACGCCTATAGTATCACGCTCTGGACACAGTAATGCTGAGACTTTCAGACATTGACCTCACTCCTAATGTCCCAAAACTGAATAAGATGGTCAAACAAAAAGCCTCGTAAGTGCTTAGTTCGGATCGCCATACAACACGAATTTAATTGCCATAAGTTAGACCAGTAAACACGGCTTTTAATATCGTTACTCCGAATGCTGGCCAACTATGTACGCCATCACACTGGTATAGTGGAAGATCTAAACCGCTCAACGTACTGAAAAGGGAACAGTCTTGGAATCCAAATATCCGTGATTCGTTCGAATGACTCTTACTCTAGACGAATCAGACCCATGAGTTTCGAATTTTTAGCGAATAAGATATCACGCAGTGAGGATCTTTAAACTTGTATAATCTTCGTTCCTAAAGTTATCGGAGATGTATCAGACGTAATCCCGGTTGCCCAACAAAATCCTAAGCAATACGCCCAGTTCGGGAATGTGGTGCCCGTTATAGTACCATAAGCTCACTTGAAGAAATTGGCGTCCAGAATGAGATCGCCCGTACTTGTCATGTTTCGATCAATGTTGATCACAATAACGTACTATCGTCCCCTCTGTGTATATAAGTAGCACCATGTGCGAACTAACCTTTCTCCTACACATCACATCGAGATTGAGGTTCGTGCATTATATTATACTAGATTTCACACCTAGACCTAATTTGTGATTTCAGAAGTGCTCTAAGGCCACCAGGTGCATTCAGAGTAACCGCTCTAGTCGCTTTTCAGTCAAAGCCCACGTGAACCTATAATCAAGGCGTATAATCGGCGACAGCCGACAAATTGGTAGAATTGATTAAATCGGCGTATGGGAGCTACTTCTGGCCACTTTGTCAACTGGTACCTATCCCGTAGGTTTTGGGTGGCACAGAGACCGGACTCCAGACCCGGAAAATCGCGCCTGAATTTTGGCGACGTACCTTGCGCCTCGTTCGTGCGACCTATGTGCTGTTTTATGTTTCAATCCGAGTTTCTCGTGTTCATAAGACTTGTAACGTGTAGCTTTCATTATTTATCAAGCGTCTGTGAATGTATTCAGGAAAACTGCGAAAAACACTTCTAGGATTAAACACCGATATGAATATACGGCACCCATCGGGATACCTCTTTCTCTCCAATTTTATCACGCAGGGCTCCCACTGCCGCATGCAGTGCCCTCGCAACTCTCCCTTCATCCAGCCTTCCATCTTTTGAAAGTAGTTCATATACATAATCCGCTACGATTGGCGCATCCGCATCTTTGATAGACCACATCGTGGCGATCACAGTCGGATACCCTGCCACCATCATACCAGCTGCTAGGTGAATCGCCTCGTCAGGCGACTTTTGATCCCCAGTGGCAGTCTGGCAGGCCGACAAGAACGCCAAGCCTTTGTTTTTCAGCGACCTCCTAGTGATCTCAGCAAGGCTCAGTCTTCTATTGTGCAGGCGAAAGGAACTCTTGGTTGGTTGATCGAGGTTCTGCGAGGCATGACATGCAAAATGAATCGAGTTGCACTGTTCCATAGTATCCAATACTGCCTCGGCGGTGGCATTGTTACTCTCTAGCTGTATGCATGAGGCCGCTCCCACGTGCTTTCGGATGAGAGCGAGCTCTCGCTTAGTTCCTGGTAGAGTGGACGCCTCGCTAACTGCGAGGACAGTGCCCAGCACGAGCGAGCGCATAGTGGATGGCAGTAGTGAGGTCAGAGTCGGTGCGTACGAAGAGACCGCATATTCGAACAACTTGTTGGCTCCGTCGTGGTAGCAGCCGGCAGCGTGAATTGGAAGCATGGCTAGCGCACCAGTCGTGCACCACGTAATATGCGGAAGCTGATCAAGAGGTAGCTTTTCCTGCGCAAGATACAGTCAGAATTTGGGACGCAGATTTATGGTTAAGCTGAGCTTACGACAATTCCCAAGGAAGTAAGCACTGGATGGACTATCTTGTGCCAGAGTACGGCAAGGATGTTCTCAAGCGAACGCTTGGGTCTCGCTGGAATGGGCGGGCTCCGCTTCCTCATTCCTGAAGCCTCCTGCATCTGGTGGTAGAGATCTGTCACTTCAGACTCTGTGATCTCGATCAGATGGACGTGCTTGACTTCACCGGTGTGGGGTAGAATGACGAGTGCGTCGCATCGAGTGCGATGCACGTTGACAACAACGACAGGTCCAAACTGTGCGGCGGGTGTGAGCTCTGAAATCCGCTTAGGTCGCATAAAGTCACGGAATCCATGGAGCTTCCGAGCTCGGGCGAGGAGGCCTTCAAACTGCTCTGCAAGGCGACGGTGCTTTTGAGCGTTGGCCTCCAAGACATCTGGGGTATTGAGATGTGCTAATGGATCCGCAGCCGGCGAGCCGGGACCTTGAAGGGCAAAAGTGACTGTCGTGAGTTCACGAGCAAGCTCGGGATCAACAGTGGATAGCTCATCGAAGGGTCTTCGGAGCTGTAATGTCTGGTTCCAAATAACTGAGCGGCCAGCTTCAAGCCATTCCAGGGCCAGTCCGTACTCCTTTACAGATATCGCAACGGCAGCCGCTTCGGCAGCTAAGGAGCCAATCGTTTGGGTAAGCTCATATCGACGACTTAACGGCGCACCAATCCAGACAACCTTTGGCACTAAATCCATGGTCCACTGATATGCTGAAAGCGAGGATGGGACATTGATTGAGAGGATAAGACTAGCCCATCGTCGTGAGGCCGCGAACCGTGTTTCCGTATCCCCAATAGGGTAATATGCCGCCGTTCGAAATGATGTAATTGAGGAAAGTTTGTCCCTAAGGTCGCCCAGACGTTCAAATCGAAACTGGTATGAGACACCGAGTCCTGTGAGCCACAGGGGTCGAGCCACATGGCCGCCTGGAGTAAGTGAAACCGCCTGTGAGTGGCATGAGATTGCCCTGTTCGTGTCCGCGATGTAACCTAGGCGCTCAGATCGACTCTGGTGCGAGGCCCCGAGGATGCCCAGCCGGGCGGGCTTTTCTGGATGGCCATCTGGAGTGAGCAAAACCGCCTGAGATATACATGCAATCGCTTTGTCGATGTCCGCAATCTCGCCTAGGCGTTCAAATCGAAGATGGTGCGAGCTGCCGAGGTGACTGAGCATCCCAGACTTGGCTGGATGACCTTTTGGAGTGAGTGATATCGCCTGAGACTGGGATGCGATCGCCCTGTCAATGTCCACAATCTCGCCTAGGCGCTTAAATCGACTCTCGTGCGAGCAACCGAGGTTGTTGAGCAGGGTGGGCATGTCTGAGTGGCCATCTGGAGTAAGTGAAACCGCCCGAGACTTGCATTCGATCGCCCTGTCCATGTCTACGATATCACCGAGGCAATGAAATCGACTCTGGCACGAGCTACCGAGGTTGTTGAGCCTCCCGGGCATGTCCGGATGGCCATTTGGAGTGAGTGAAACCGCTTGAGACAAGCATGCAATTGCCCTGTCGATGTCGGTAATTTCGCCTAGGCGCTCAAATCGGCTCTGGTGTGAGTTACCGAGGTTGTTGAGCCAGATTGGCATGTCTGAATGGCCATCTGGAGTGAGCAAAACCGCCTGAGATTGGTATGCGATCGCTTTGTCGATGTCCGTGATCTCGCCTAGGCGCTCAAATCGACTCCGGTACGAGCTACCGAGGTTACTGAGCTCGGCGGGGATGTTTGGATGGCCATCTGGAGTCAGTGAAACCGCCTGAGACTGACAACTAATGGCTTTGTTGATGTCTGCAACCGCGCCTAGGCGCTCAAATCGACGAATGTGCGAGATACCGAGGCTGTTGAGGTTCCCGGGCATGTTTGGATCGCCATTTGGAGTGAGCAAAACCGCCCGAGACTTGCATGCGATCGCCCTGTTCATATCCTCAATGTCACCTAGGCGGTCAAACCGACTCTGATGCGAGGCACCGAGGCTGTTGAGCCTGACAGGCATGGATGGATAGCCATCTGGAGTGAGTGAAATCGCCTGAGACTTGAGTGCGATCGCCCTGTCGTTGTCCGCAATCTTGCCTAAACGCTCGAATCGACTCTGGTGGTAGATACCTAGGTTGTGGAGCTGTCTGGGTATGCTTGGATGGTCTTCTGGAGTGAGTGAAACTGCCTGAGATTGGTACCCGATCGCCTTGTGGATATCTGTAGGGTCGCCGAGTCGTTCGAATCGATGGTAGTACGACATGCTGAGATCGTGAAGATACTGAGGTCTTTTTGAGTGTCCATATCGGGTAGATTCTAGTGCTCGAGAGTAACAATCGATAGCGTGGTCGATACATTTGACCACCCCTGTAGCTTCGAACTCCTTCGTCAAGTTCTCGCCCAAGAGGTGCCAGTCCTCTCCACCCATCGTAGTAATACTGGTCCTTGACGACAATACTTTAGCAAGACTGACTAAAGTAGGACCACTATCAGCTAAATCATCCATTTCAGTATCGCTCGAACTTGGGGTATACGTTGCGTCGTCGCCAGTGTATGTCTCTGATGGCAAAGTGGTTGTATTACTCCTCGGCGTATCAGTCGAACGTGTTTCGCTCCGCTCGGCTAAGCACTCATCCTTTGTGGAGCGTACTGTTTCATATCAAACAGGTCACAATCCAATTGGGTCACTTCGACATACCTCTGGATTCTCCAAGCTGCTTCGCGGGGAAAGGTGAGCTTTGCGACATTGTTGACGGTAGTTGGATCCTCACCTCGACGTTTCCGCCTTGAAATGCGATTCCCAGCTGTAAGCGTCCGTGAGAGATACGCGCGCACTTGCAATGGGGGTGGACAATTTGGCGGGAGTATTACTTAGGGGTGAATGATAGAGAAATGGCTCATAGATCGGGTGGTGGTCGATATCTCCTCCCGCTCCGCTGCGCGTCTAACGCGGCCCATCGTGGCTCTGCAAAACGTCTACATCGAATGAACTAGATTCTGAGCGCTTTTCTCTTTTGAATATGCGATGCTGATCAGAGTTTCCCGTCACCACCAGGCGCCAATTCTGATGTGCATTATATAGTTAGATGTCGTAACCTTTGTCCACTTAGGTACCGTACGTGACCTGGAAGTGGAACAGATGCAATTACTTGGAACCCAGCGCTCTAAACTGGCTATTAAGAGTATACAATATATTCAAATAAGCATACAATGAGGCGTGCAAAAAATCAGCCCGATTGAGGGATCCGTTTATGTTAGCCATATATTTCTATGTTCAACGTGGGACATGGCAGGGCTACCAATCTGAAATTGCCTGCACCGAACTTCGACTCCTTTCCTAAGCCGCGAACACGTTCTATGAGATCGGGTTTTTGGTACGCTAGGCACTTCTAGGAACCTTTCTAAGCGGACAATCCATTTAAATTGCTTTACTGAGAGAGTGTTGACAAAAAACCCGGCTGTTCCGCTTCGCGGTAAATTGTAGATCGCCAACTCGAATCTTGTTTGGTTCAGTCCTCTTGCAATTCAGCTTGAAACCTTCTCAAGTTTGGCATATGCGCTGTGTTAGCCCTAAAGTATACGCATGTACTATATTAAAGATGTACGTGGGAAGGTTCACACGCTATAGGCGAAGTACCCCAAATCCGTTCCACTTCGGGGCCAGGTATGGTACTAGATGACTAGTTGAGAACAGTTTGAGAAATCAGCCGATGGGCTAATCAATTGGCACCTCGGTTACCCTCAGCCAAATGTCAACTCGAAATAGCCCGAGACTCCAATTATTGCTGCATTCCCCTGTGTCGTTGAGCCATTCCGCCTATGGCAAACTATCCCCGCTTATGCATACGTACTGACCTACGTAGTAAGTGAACAGATGATATATCAAAACAGCCACTGCCAATTGCCTGCCTACTAATGTATTTGTGCATTTGCCACGAGTATCAGGTCTCTGTGACGCGTCACTGGCACATCTCGGTCGTATCAATAGGATCGAACCCCGTAATTTAGCCGATTACTCTCTCTTTCGTGCTCGAATACAGGCTATCGCGCCATTGTATTACCATCGATTAGCGGCGATTAACGACCCCACACGCCAAATCTTGCCCGCTTACACTTATTACCCATCTGTTCACCCCCGACCTCCTCCCAACGCCAACCCTGGCCATATTCCTATCCATTTCCGCACGCTCATCTACAAATCACGTTTCTTTTCTCGACGTCCCGCGCTTGCGCATACTTCTGCTATGCTAGCTTGCAAATTAGTGCTGTCCTCGCGCACTTAAATGTCTCGCGCACGTCCACATGATCTCGAATATCTAACTATTACAACGATGTCGTTGTCTTCGTACTTGCTAGATTGGGTGTTACTGCATAAAATTAAAGTATTTTCCATCGATTGTATCTTAAACTTTGTTCTTGAATGAAAAGCAATAACCCAGGCCTCAAGACTCGGATGATGTGCATATATGCGCTCGAAATGTCACCGCCGGTACTGCATATAATCATAACATGTGCTTATGAGCTCTAACAGGTTGTCGCAAGCACACATGGCCCACGAGGGACTACTTTAACGGCAAGTGCTGCTTCTTTAGTAAGCTAAGTTATTAGCATGGCTTGGTACCATCATCATATCAGTGATCCGACTTGACGTAAGATGGGTTTGTGGAGACGAAAATTGCATAGAGTCGCCGAATCAAGGCTTGTAATTGCTGCAAGCCGACGGGGAAAGAGATCGAAATGGTCTGCTCGTCGAAATGAGGTCATGGCGAGACGTGAGAGTTGGTAACGTGAGTAATCGAGAGCCCATGGTAGTGGTCTGGTCACGCCTCAATACACGACATATATGCGCATATAAGGCTTTTACTTTCAAGCATGCATAAAATTGGAGTGGATTAGTTATGTATGTACCGAAGAATTGAAGATCGACACAATATACTAAGTATTATCCAGCTCACACGCCAATATGAATATACGGTACCCATCGGAACATCTCCTGTTCTCCAACCGTGTCCCGTAAAGCTGCAACTGCTGTGTGTAGCGCTCTTGCAGTCCTGCCTTCGTCCAGGCTCCCATTCTCTACAAGCTGTCCATATACGTGGTCTGCTACAATCGGTGCATCCTCGTCCATAATAGACCACATCGTAGCGATGACCGTGGGATATCCTGCCACCAGCATACCGGCTGCCAAGTGGATCGCTTCATCAGGCGAATTTTGATCCCCAGTGGCAGTCTGGCATGCAGATAAGAAAGCGAGACCTTTATTCTTCAACGACCTCTTGGTAATCTCCGCTAGGCTTAGTCCCCTATCGTGCAAATGGAAGCAGCTCTTGGTCGGCTGGCTGATGTTCTGCGATGCGTGACAGGCAAAATGAACCGAAGTGTGCTGCTCCATGGCATTCAACACGGTCCCAGCTATGGCGATACTGTTTTTCAATTGTACGCATGACGATATTCCGACGTGATTTGTTATGTGAGCAAGCTCTTTCTCGGTTGCTGGGAGCGTGGCTTGTTGGCTAACCGCTAGGACGGTCCCTAACTCGAGCGAACTTGAATTCGACAGGAGCAACGAGGTTAGAGTCGGTGCGTAAGAAGAGATAGCATACTCGAACAGCTTATCGCCCCCGTCGTCGTAGCAGCCAGCAGCGTGAACCGGAAGCATCGATAGCGCGCCAGTGGTGCACCATGTGATATGTGGTAGCTGATCGATGGGTAGCTTGTCCTGCACAATATGTAGTTAGAAGCTACAGCGGATATCTCGGAGTCGAATGCGCTTACGACATATCCTAAAGAAGTAAGCACTGGATGCACAATGGTATCCCATAATACACCTAGAATGTTCTCAAGCGAGTACTGAGGTATTTGCGTGAATTGGGGTGCTCGCTGCCGCATCCTTAGTGGTATCGTCTCCTGCGTCTGGGTGAAGAGATCTGCCACCATGTTGGCTGAAATGTCGGGTAGGTGGACATGTGTGATTTCGTTGCTGTGTGGTCGCAGGATAAGAGCATCGCATCGGCTGGAGTGTATGTTGACAACAACAACGGGACCATGCTGTGCGGCAGGTGTGAGCTCTACAACCGGCTTCGAGCGCATAAAGTTTTGAAACCCAGGGAGTTCCCGAGTTTGGGTGAGAAGACGGTCAAACTCTTCTGCAAGACGACGGTGCTCCTGAGCCGCAGCTTCCAAAGTCTGGGCATCTGTCAGCTGAAAAGCTGAATCTGGAGCGGGTGAGCTAGCATTTTCGAGGCCAAAAGTAACCTTCCGGAAGCCGTCTGCAAGTGCGGGATCCACTGTAGATAACTCATCGAATGGGGTTCGGAGCTGGTGCATCTGGTTCCAAATGACCGAGCGACCAGCTTCAAGCCACTCGAGAGCCAACGCGTATTCTTTTGCTGCAATTGCAACGGCGGCAGCTTCGACAGCTACGGAGCCAATCGTTTGGGTAAGCTCATATCGACGGGTCAAGGTTACACCAATCCAGACAACCTTTGGAACTAAATCCATAGTCCGGTGATATGCTGAGAGTAAGGATGGATCATTGAATGACGCACTGAGGCGAGCCCATCGCCGTGAAGCTTCGAAGCATGCATCTATGTTCCCCATCGGGCAAAGTGCAGCCATTTGAAATGATGCGATTGAGCGGTGGATATCTGCAAGGTCGCCTAAGCGTTCAAATCGAAGCTCATGCGAGACGCCGAGGTTTTTGAGCCACGAGGGTTTATCTACATGGCCATCTGGGGTAAGTGAAACCGCCTGAGAGTGGGATGCGATCGCCCTGTCGATGTCCGCAATCTCGCCTACGCGCTTAAACCGAAGATCGTGTGAGAAACCGAGGTTGTTGAGCCTCCCAGGCTGGTCTGGATGACCATCTGGAGTGAGCGAAACTGCCCGAGACTTGTATGCGATCGACATGTCGATGTCCGTAACGTCACCTATGCGCTCAAATCGACTCTGGTGCGAGATACCGAGGTTATTGAGCCTGGCGGGCAAGTATTGGTGGTCATCTGGAGTGAGTGCAACTGCCTGAGACTGGCATGCGATCGCCTTGTCGATGTCCGCAATGTCGCCTAGGCGTTCAAATCGACGAAAGTGCGAGCTACCGAGGTTGTTGAGTGTGGCGGGCATGCCTGGATGACCCTCTGGGGTGAGTGAAACCGCCTTGGATCGGCATCCTATCGCGTTGTCTATGTCTGCAATGTCACCAAGGCGCTCAAATCGACGAAAGTACGAGTTGCCGAGGTTGTTGAGCCTCTTGGGCTTCTCCGGATGTCCATCCGGAGTAAGCGAAACTGCCTTAGACTGGTATGTAATTGCCCCGTCCATGTCTGCAATGTCGCCTAGGCGCCCAAAACGACTCTGGTGCGAGTTACCGAGACTGTTGAGCCTCCCGGGCTTGTCAGGATGGCCATCTTTGGTGAGCGAAACTGCCTGAGAATGGTACGCGATCGCCTTGTCTATGTCTACAATGTTGCCGAGGCGGTCAAATCGACACTGGTACGATATACCGAGGTTGTCGAGCGTGGCGGGTATGTCTGAATGACCATCTGGAATGAGTGAAAGTGCCTGAGACTGGTATGTGATCGCCCTGTCGATATCCGCGATGTCACCTAGGCGCTCAAATCGACGAAAGTGGGAGTTGCCGAGGTTGCCGAGCCTCCCCGGCCTGTTCTGGTGTCCATCTGGGGTAAGTGAAACTGCTTGAGACTGGCATGCGATTGCCTTGCTGATGTCCGTAATGTCACCTAAGCGCTCAAACCGACTCTTGTGCGAGATACCGAGATTGATGAGCTTGGCGGGCATGTCTGGATGGTCATCTGGAGTGAGCGAAACCGCCTGAGACTGGTATGTGATCGCTTTGTCTTTATCCGCCTTGTCTCCTAACCGCTCAAATCGACTCTTGTGCGAGTTCCCAAGATTGTTGAGCCAGGCGAGCATATCTGGATGGTCATCTGGAATGAGTGAGACCGCCTGAGTCTGACATGCAATCGCCTTGTGGATATCTGTCGGTTCGCCGAGGCGGTTGAATCGATGGTAGTGTGATGTGCCAAGATCGTGAAGATACAGAGCTCTTTTTGCATGTTCGTCCGGGGTTGATTCTAGTGCTCGAGAGTAGCAATCGACGGCCTGGTCGATATATTTGACATCGCCGGTAGCTGCGAACTGCTGCGTTAAGCCATCGCCCAAGCAATTCCAGTCCTTGCCTTCGAGTGCGGGAGGATTAGCCATTCTCAACAGCTCTTCGGCTAGGTTGACTATATTATTGATTAATTCGTTTACGTTAGAATCGTTTGAACTGGGATCATGCGCCGCGTCGCTGCCGGGGTGTGATTCTGACGATGAAGCGGTTGTGCGACCCTCCGGCTTTGGAGCGATGGAGTGACTCTTTGCCGAGAATCGTTTATCGTATCAGTTCAGTGACAACCTAATCTCGTCGCTCCAACATACCTCTGAATTCTCTGAGCTACTTCGAGAGGATAGTGAGCTTCATGCAGTTGAGGAGGACTACGAAACTCTCACCTTACCGCTTTGGCCTCGTCGGGCAATTCTCGAGTGTGAGTGTCCATGAGATCTACGTATGAACTCGCGATAGGGGTGGTCGATTCAGCGGAGATGATACTCGGATGTAGACGTTGGAGAAATAGCTGATGTGTCGAGTTGGGGTAGATATGCCCTCCCGTTCGACTGCGGATCTGACGCTGCTCATCATAGCTCTGCAAACCACGGGAAAGAGACGGCTTGCTGAGAGCGCTTCTCTTTGATTAACATGCTCTGCTGATCGGTGTGTTCTATCACCACCGGCGCTAATCGGATTATGCCTTTTATGGTCAGTAGCTGAAACTCTCCTTTATTTCGGCAGTGTTAGATTAGCCAATGGCCCAGTCCCTCGATAGTCTTTCCAACCTTTGAGGCCAGAAGTGTCGGAGACATTACCATGAAAGTAAACCTCACTCTCCGATGTTTGCAAGCGGTCGTGATCTTGTAGGCGGCAGGAGTCGCTCCCCTTAGCCGGCCCCTGGATGCATCCGTCCACCGCTCCCCAATGCCACATATATGCTCGCCAGCAACCTCCCGGACCATTCTCGTACCTATGCTGATACTTGAAGGAGATGCGTATGTAGTCTCGAAATTTGTATAAATAGTTATCGTCATTCATTCACGGAGTTGCTCTCTATACAATCAATAAGGGCGAGTGCGAGCCACTGGAATAGCACCGCAGTGAACAAATATGGAAATAAGCGCATCGTGGTAGAGAGTTAGGGTTGAGAGATGGATGAGCGCGCAATGGTCATGCGGGAGTGTTGGTTCATGAAGCAGAACGAGAGCATGCGCGTGCGCAAGGTGAAGGGAACGACAGGCAAAGACGTACGTGGGCCCGCAAGGGCAACGATAGGCTCTTTGACGTTGGAGGTCTGCTCGTTGAAGTTAACGATAAGTGCTAGGGTGAGGTTTGACATACAAGCCTAAAGAAGCCCGGGCCGCGGGATTGGCGAGAATCCGGGGTTCAGTAATTCGAGGTTCGAGTTTAGCGTGAAGGCAAACGAGCGTTTATAGATTAAACGCAGACGATTTCAAGAAAGGCTCGTTGGAGCAAGAAGAAGGTGTATGCACTCGGAGGACAACCTTAGAGGATGTGTGAAAACCGGGCGGATGCAATGAGGCTGCGGGGAGCCGGCACTGGCTTGTGAGGTTCGGGACAAATCAGCAGATAGGTGAATATACATAGTCAAAGGCTTCCAGTATGAATGGACGAAATATGAATAAATTGATTCAAGGATATTCCAAGGCTATGGCGAGTACGGGACGAGCATGAATGCAGGAACGTAGGTCGGCAAGAGAAAGTGGTCAGCGATAAGAGGTCCTGATAGCCCACTTCCTTATTCACGGCGTGATTGAGTGATTTGGAGTGCGTAGAGCGGATGGGACCTCCACAGAGCTGTCGACGTCGGAAAGCGAGGGAAAAGGCATTGGGGCGGTGGTGGAGCAACTTCGGGTGAGTTTGCCCGAAATGTCCCTTGAGAATATGTTTTTAGATAGCACTGACGTACAGTGGGCGGTAAAAGT
>JANWGL010000962.1:773-29687 GCA_025200755.1 Ceratobasidium sp. C01
CACTGCCTTCAGGGTACACAGCTGCTAACCAACACATTTTGCCCAATAAGGGTAAATTTGACCCAGCCTTTTTTCCTGACGCAACTTGAAATTTGAATAGCGTTATGTCACTCTGCCCAGACACTCTATCATACACTTTGAAACTGTCATAGAACATCTAACAGCTTCAACTAATTAGCCCCAACCTGCTCCTTGTAGGTTGTGTTTATATCAAAGAGCATTTACCAAATCTCTGTCAAGTCTTACGGGTGCGGGATTCGGGACCACCTGATTCGAATCCGTGTACTAAATTCAGGGCGAATCCGCCCGACTCCAACGGATCGGTTTAGAGCATAGCCTGAGGTTCTAAATTCTTACGGGATCGCACCCAGTATGTAATTAGGGCAGGTTGGAGGACTGAGGCCCTGGCGGCGACTTCGTACTGTGCCTGGTTGATCTGAGGGGATGAGGGACGACGCTCGGGTTGAAATGGTGCGCATAGCTAGGCAATCCAAATACACCAAGTTTTGAGAACGAGGACCTTAATAAAAGCTAAGACTCATTTGTAAACAATCTAGTATTTCATTAGAGCAAGGCGGTACGGCTGAAACGGTAGACTGAGATATGTCTCGGATATTAAAAAGAGTCAAGGGTATATATTCAGACACCAACCAATTTGCGTACAGATGCAAGTATAAACGTAGGGTTAGAGCGGGTCAGCGCCTGAACACTGAGCCGCTTAGAGCTCTCCTCATGATTCCGTAGATCCCATCTGGGGCTGGGGATACATCAATAGAAGGGATTTCAAGCTACATTAAAGCCGGATCACTGACTTTGAAAAGTACGCAAAAGCAAAAATCCTCACCATTTCTAAAACCAACCTTGAATCTGGTCGACTAGACGCACTATGGTCCCAACATCGCAAAAGGATCAGCCACATACGGTCTGCTTTTTGGTCCGAGATGGACAGCGACTTTGGACGCTTTGGGGGTGTTTGCCTGTAGATAGCACCATAGACTCCCATGTCACTCCGGTACTCGGCATAAGGTACGTCCCCAGTAAGGATTTCCTGCCTGACTTGAGATGGTTAAACTTATGATTTGAGATCAATAACCTACCAGCATGGTCTGAATGAGTCGGATCAGTATAGTTAATCAGTCAGAGCTCATGGTGCACCTACCATCCCAAGCGCATATACATCAGTCTCCCTGCTCCTCACTGCGGGAGCCCGGCTTGACTGCGTTCCATCTTCATCTTCCGGCTGCAGAAGTTCAGGTGCCTGAACTGATCGTGTGAGCAAGTGAGAAAATATTTGATAATGTCCTCACCATCCAACGAAGTGTACCTCCCCCGTTTCTGGTCGTCGCAGAGAATCGGAGGGAAGCATCGGGTAGTATGGCATAGTCGAAGTCGTTGATCTTGAGTGTTCCGTCGTCCGACACCAGAATATTTGTCTATACAAGGATGTTAGTAATAGCCCACTCTTTATGCACTCGCAGCAGCGTTATGGGGCTTACAGCTTTAAGATCTCCATGGACCTGAGAGATGGCAGTCAGTATTATTCCAGGCGGATTATGGCACGTCAAGTCTTACCATCCCGATATGATGCAAGTAGGACACTCCACATGCAACCTCAGAACACTTAAGAAAGGCCGTAAATTACATGACCACTACCACGGAGACTGACATACCAACGAATAACGCTCCACGCCGGGGTTAGTCGAAAGATAGTTCATTAGGTCACCCTTCGCCATCCATGGAGACACCATTCCGAATCCATCTGGGAGAGCGACGATACCCAGCAGCTCTTGTACATTAGTGTGATCGAGGTAAGACCACGTATGCACTTCTCGAACGACGCGCTGGTGTGAACCGCGCGTTCAGCCCTAGAAGAAATGACGTTGAGAGGAACAAGACTCACCTTTGCAGCCTTGTCGCCGTCCTGGCGTAGGATGTGTACACGAAGAGTTTTGACCGCGACAGCGGTACCATCAGTCGTTGTTGCGCGACGAACATCGCCAAATCCCCCTGACGCCACAATAGCAGATGCCGGGTCGTAGTGGATAGCTGCGGTTAGATCGGTGCACCCATGTTTCACTAGACACTCGAACATCTCTTGAGCAGACTGCTAGGCAATCAGTCAATGGGAAATAGAGCGGGATGGGGGAAAAAGGTATATACCATACTACTAGTTATTGTGTCGATTGAGTGCCTACGCTTTGGCGCCCCCCATACGCATATGGTTCCATCTAGCGAACATGACGCAATACAAGTGCCGTTGGGCGAGAAAGCCACCGATATGACTCTGGATGGGTGTCCCTTAAGCGGCTCGCCTACAAGTGCGCCAGTGTGTGCATCCCAGATCCGGACGGTCATGTCATGTGACCCAGAGACAATAAGGTTATTGTCGGGCGAGAATGCCACGGATCGAACCATGTCGGTATGTCCCCGTAGTGGCTCCCCCATAGTCGCGCCAGTGCGTGCGTCCCAGATGCGGATCGTCGCGTCACGCGACCCCGAGACAATGCGGGTATTGTCGTAAGAGAACGCCACTGTAAATACCAAGCTCAGGTGCCCCCTGAGCGGCTCGCCTACGGGAGTGCCATCTCGTGCTTCCCACACCCGGATAGTGAAGTCTCCCGAGCCAGTAGCAATGACAGTGTTGTCAGGTGAGAAAGCCACCGAGTTTACCCAAGAGGTATGCCCCTTAAGCTCAGCCATGGATGTGTTAGTGCGTGCATCAAAAAGGCGGACTATTCCATCCTCCCAGCCAGAGGCGATAAGAGTGCTGTCGGGTGAGATTGCCACCGAGAAGACCGACCCGCCATCTCCGCTGAACAACACAGCTACGGGAACGCCAGTACGACCGTCCCAGATTCGGATTGTGCCATCTGCCGAGCCAGAGATGATACGGGTATCATCGTATGACCATGCTCCGGATAAGACCCAATACTTATGTCCCTCCAGAGGATCGCAAAGTCTCCTCCCACGCAAATCCCAGACATAAGCGAGGAAGTCATTTGATGCACAGAGGATACGAGCACCATCGTGTGAGATTGCGATCGAGTTTAAACCACCATTCACTTTCCAGCTAGCTATGCATGTCGTTATATTCGAAGTCATACCCAAGCACAAATATGATCGTGGAGGTTTTGGGGACGGATGTGAGTGAGCGGGAGCAGGTGATCGCTAAAGGGGACAAAATCTAGTTGAACGGGAGACGCTTGGATGAGCGAAACTCGAGTGGAGTGAGTGATGATCAAGAGGAGGGGGTGGTTTTCATTGCTGAGCACTGTTCAACCGAACATGTACCTACCAAGCACAGCCATGCAAACAATTACGCTATCATAACATGTAGGGTCATTGTCTCCACTTCAAACACGTTGCCTGTCCCGTTCCTTTGTTATGTTCTGTAACCTACTGGCTCTGGCATGCGCCAGGATCCCCATAAATCCAATATGAGGCGTGATAGTGGCGTGATCTGGGGGTTTGGCTGCCACTTGTGTCAATGTCTGGAACAAGAACGCATGGGGTCACTAGGGACTTGAGAAGCCCCAGGCAAATCTCAGGAGTTTGTTTGTCACTTTCCCCAATTTCACCCGCAATGCAGGCACAGTATTACCTAAGGACTGAAAGCGCGCAAAGCTGACAGCGTACCTCATATTTTCCCACAGCTTAGTCGTTTAATGAAGGCAGTCAGGCGCAGGCACAGCGATATCAACTCGGCAACCAGGTGGATTCCATGCCACAATAGGGTAGAGGGAAATGAGAAGGCGGACCGTGTGGCGGAGGAAGCGGCGAAGGGAGGTCGGGATGGAACCGGGGAGCGGCCAGAAATTCCGGAGCACGTACGACAAGGCTGTCGGTGAATCCAAAAGAGCAAAGAGAACATACAGGAGGGAACTCAGGCGGATATGGTAGCAAGGATTAGGAAGGTAAACGATACTTACCCTCGGGGTTGTTTGTCAAAAAAGCAAAAGGTGCGTCTCGTCCAGCTTACGCAATGCTAGTGCAGGTTCATCGGCAAAATCCCTGTTGGCTCCGGATCGGTCATTTTGCTCCGGATCGCGTCGGAGAGCACGTGATAATACGCTCCGGAGCCTCGCATCTTTATCTCCTGATGTCTCCGGAGATGTGCATAATGATCTCCGGAGGGGTCTGGAGATTAGCTCATGTATTCAAGAGCACGCTAACGCTCATGTAATCTTGGGAGGGCGCATGTATATACTGGGTCGGTGGAGCTTCGCGAATATACTATTTTAGGTTACTTTGGCAGCGCGAATGGGTAGACGGGCGAGTAAAGATGTCAGTGTACATTAGAAGAGGTAAACGAATGGATTTTATAGCGAGGGATAAGAGAAATTGACGGCGACGCACTCTTTGTGAAGCCGTTGCCCCGAATTTTGGGGTAAAATCCGGACTTTTCGGGTGTAGTGACGTTTCTGCCCAATCCTAATAAGTGGGATTGGCCGATTTTCAACACGTTTTACTGTTCATGCCCTCAAGTCAAATCTCACTAAGACACGCCGATGATTTTTGGGCCGATTTGGCTCAAAATTCAACTCAAATGTAGCCAATTACAAGGCTAATACAAGTGTAATACTAAGTGGGATTGACTCAAAAAGAAGTGGGAAGTGTGTCACCGAGAAAAGAATTGCCGCTTCGCAGGATTGGGGTTTCCACCGGCGGGCAGCGGGTGAGCCGCTCATGATGCGCGGTGTCACCACTCCACCCGCTTCAGGTAAGTGAGTTACTAAGTGTTTTTCCCGCATTGGAAAAGCGGATGTTCCGCGTATCCGGAAAGGTTTCCACTCCGAGTAAGTGGGCTACACACCTGTATGCTAGCCACCTATGGCCAGGGAGGTGTCTTACGCGCTTCCGGGCAGCGGCTTAACAGCAGCTGGAGAGCGGGCATGCCGCTGCGGATAGTTGTGCTATCCGGTCTGGGGCTTATTGAACTGTTGCTTTAGGAAATAAATCAATAAAGAAAGTTCATATATGTACGACAATATAGGTATGACAAACAACTGAACAACAGAACAAGATCAAAACCGAGGCATAGAACAAGAGCAGTGTATGTAGGGTTTGCGGACAGGAACAAGAGTGCATGCGTGACTAGGCCATCACGCAGAGGAAGCGACCGCTTGCGCCGTAACCTGCTCGCAAACTCGTATGGTTCTCGCGACGAGCGACGTGTGAGCCCATTAACCCCACCCACCCCCGTGTACAGTCACCTCAGACGCGCGTGATGTCGACATCGACTAAGGTGAGATACGCGGCGGGATCGGATGTCTTCCTGTTCACCCCCAAGGCGGAGGTGGCGGCTCTGACGATATAATGGGTGACTGGGGCGGTGAGCGCGGGCCAATCGAGGATCGAGACATAGTCAACAACCTGCGAATATATCGCCCAAGATGGTCCAACGGCCTTATCTAGGCGAAGATGCGTTGCGCGCACGCTCTGGCGAGAGTAACGAGCGCATATAGACACGGTAATCCCCCGAATGCGCGGAGACCGAAGCACGGTATGAGCCAGACGTGCCGGCCGCAGCTGAGTGAAAGGCTGGAAACGGGAGTTATCTATGAGAGCGCAAGCGGCTAGACCGGATATAGTGAGAACGGAGGCACGGTCGTTGGAGTGATCGGGAGCTCCTCCTTGGTCGAACATGAACACCGTGTACGTGAGAGCGAATCATCCACGGGCGCCTCCATCGTCTAAATCCTTTCTACGATCCAAATCCCAGCACCCTTCAAACTACGTTTCAAAAAAATCGGACTCACTAGCCATTAGTTCTCCCTCTCCCTCTTCCTCAACGATCGTTCTCCTACTGAAAACTCCTACGCCGCTCTCTTTCCTCAAATTCGCCAAATCCTGCAGCGCCAATATCGGAATAATTTGCACCTTTCACTGGTACACCACATCCCGGCGCGTCAGCCCGCGCTCAGCGCTCCTAGCTATCCACGGCAAGCTCGTTGACGACAGCGGTGGCCTCTTCTCATTCCCAGACACATTCCTCGCACCATGGCCTTGTTCGTCTTCCCGAGACTCGACTAGCCATTGTCAGCTACTCTCAGACTCGAACCCAATTCCATCGCCCCACCCTGAGTTCCCGTTGTCCACGTCCTCAATAATAGGCGCAAAGTGGTCGTGATCCAGATCCGTGAGGAATTCCTCATATGCGCAGTGGTAGAGACGGCGCGCAGAATTGGAGAGTGAGAGAGGTCTGGCCGGAGGAGGTGAGGTCAGAGTCGCGTCGCGCCCGACCCAGAGAGGGCGAGTTTGTATCCTGAACAGATGCGGACGAAGCGTTAGGCGTTGATTTTGGTTGTAGGAGACATGAGAGGTGGTACAGAGGGCGTCCTGCACAATGTTGCGGACGAAATGCTTAGGTCGGCCGTAGTTGTCCACCCAAGCCGCTAGAAGTGGCCTCTACCCAATCCATCCCTCTTAACCTATCCCGCCTCTCGTCCGTGCCCCATTTAGAACATACCTCGGCGCAAGGGGACACAACCCGGTCTGACCTAAGCAATACCGCCAATGCGCTCCTCGGTTCATCTCCAAATAGCCCAAATAGCCTTTCTGCTCCTAAGTGAATTGAACGGTCGACACGTTCATACATGAGTCGCTGGGTGGTGCTGTGAAAATAGTTGTGCGGCTGGCTGTTGTATCGACCGCCAAGACGCTTTATATTTGTCGGTATGCCCGCTGGTTCCGGCGGTTCTCATTGAGGTGGGCGATATCACACTTATGAAGGGATATCATAGAGACAGTACGCGCCTTGATTCAACGCTCCATATGTCGGCACTGAGGCCGGAGCAAATACAGAGGAAGGCATGAGAGTCGGAGCTAGTTGCGGCGGGCGTCTTACAGGAGCAGTAGAAGTCATCTGGCACCCAGGCGGGGGCTATCTTCCCCACAGGAACGCTTTTTTGCAAACGCAGGGGAAGGCATGAGAGTCAAGGCCAGTTGCAGCGTGCGTCTGCGGGAGTAGAAGACATCTGACACCTAAGCGAGGGCGGATTCGGAACAGGAACGCACTATGCCCAAAGAGTGATTAGCCAGTGTCGAAAGCCCAGTGAAAACATCGAACCAGCAGTGAAGAACGCAGATGACGTCAATGGACCAGCCGCTGCCACGTGACCCTCACAGCGAATCAACCCAAAATAATCCTGGGTCGAGGTGTGGCCGAGCTGGCTCGACTTTCGGTTATTCCAAGGATTAGGTGGCCCGCCTCGTCACGGGGCGATTTCCGGTCTTCCTCGGTCGAGGCGGGGTCGAGGTGGAGTCGAGTTCGGGTAAAATACTTGTTTTAGGCTTTATTCTGGGTACAAAACTATGTATCAAAGAACGCATATAATAATGCACTCCATTCATTCTTTTGACTCGTAAATACAATCTAGGTTTTGTTAAGTTATCACTTGCTTGAACGGCATTGCGACGCGGAAGCTATTCCACTCGAATCTAGTGAAGAGAGCATTCCGCTTATGGTGACCTATGAGATCAGAATGGATATGACCCAATCAATATTAATCTAATTGATGCTCTGGGATGGACTGACCAAAATATCGAGTGAGCACCGAGAGCAGACAGGGCGGCAAAAGACCACCAGAAGGCCTCGTGTGCTATGGCTAGCCGACCCGAGCGTTGACTAGTTAGTGCATCAGTCAAGTACGTAGGGGCTTAAACTCGAGGCACTCACTGTATTCTCAGCGCAGTCAACTACGCTCTAAACAGCACCACTACCACCTTGATGCTCCACCACCGTAACTAGAGAGTTAACGTATATGCTCGACAAGGACCATGACGTACTCTCAACTATGTTCGCACCCTGCACTCGATCCTGCTTATATGCTTAATTAGACATTAGCTAAATACATATCAATCTTGTGGAAACTGACCCTTGGCACATAAGCCCCGCTGCGACATATTCTTACTTAGAACATGTTTAGTTATCTCTAAATAGGCCACGGATCATCCGATCACTTATTTTCTGCCCTTGTTTAATGTCAGCGAGTAAATCCAGCCGTGAGGGACGTTACACTCACCGTAGTAATGCCCCTGCCAGCCCGGATCTATTAGCCTACAATATAGCTTATAGCTAGTATGGGCCGCATAAAGAACAGTCGAATACTTATATATCATGAGTTTAGTTCACGTAATTTAGCTGCCAGGCCTCGTGAATTCTGTCCGGATAAGAACGGCGCTCCATCCCCGTGCACTTACAGTCTTATCCCAAACGATAAGGGAATGAGTCCAGACACCCTAGGATTCTACGTTATCTAATCTTGCGGCAAAAGCTTGATGAGAAGGACCAGCGGATGGAGCATAGGGGTGAGGCGATCAAGCGGAGGGTGGTGGAGGAGGGGAGCAGAGCGAGACCGATCCTGCCCTAAGCAACAATTTTATGAGATGACATGTGATCAGCGGATCGACACTGGCCGAGCCACAGCAGAGATGAAACCCACCTCGTTCTCAGAATAGGTGGCCCAAGATCGCTCTCGCCCGCGCCTCGACCCCAGGATTAGATTGGAGTGATTCGCTGTGCCTAGTCCCTGCTTCTGTGTCTGCTTCGGGCGCCTGTGAACACATTTGGCTTGCAAGATTTACGAGACCTTCGCCCGACCGTCTGAAACTCAGAGTGTGATCCATAAAGAGCCCCCAGTAGTCGTCTACTGCTACGCGTAGATTTAATAAACCAAGTTCGGTGAGGGGTTTTGTTTGATACCGCATTTACTTGGGGCACGCTTCGCGGGCAGATTTCGACCTATTGCCATTTGTACCGCTTCGTCACGCCAGAGTAAATCAACTGACCAAACTAAGACATTGTCGCTAACCGAGATGGCCTTGATGCACTCGAGACGCACGAGGTGTGATACCGTATTTGGCAATGCTTAACTTCTGGAGTTCGCGGTTATCCCAGACCGTGAAACATTATAGTCCTTATCAACCTATAACGGAATCGGCTGATAAGTTCAGGCTTATATTTTTTAATCCACCCTTGTAGGCTATTGCTTTTCGTTCCGATCACTTGTAAATATAGAACCCTCTCTCGATTGTACAGGACCAATCCAGGTGTGCTTAACTTTGCCACCCCGTACCCAAACAAGAAAATACACGGCCGCATCTCATCACCAATCAGAAGTACTCAGCGGATAGGAATTCGGTAAACTCCTCCTCAAACTCGTCGTCTAATGCTTCCTTTTTGGGCACATCATCCGCTACCTCCTCGAAACTCCCTCCCGGATATCCGCCAGGAATATTGGCCAAGCCCGCATTCAGCTCTGCCTCATATTGTAAGCCCCAATCATCCGCGACGTGATGGAGGTCTACATCCCTGTGATTGTTCACCTTTTAGTCAAAGTACAGCTCAAACGTAAATGATACCCTATGCACTTACAGTTTATATTTAATTGAATAAGTAAACCCTTCAAGTCCGGTGGATGATGCTAAAGGGTCAGAAGTGGTGCTGAAAAAGCCCCAAAACTCCTGCGGGTTTGAGCGGCTGGACTGGTTGGAATGATAGTAAAGCGGTCTTGGAGGCTGAACACCTTCAAAACTTATGGTGGCATCAAACCTCATTTCTTGGCCTTTTTGTCAAGCCAATACAGTGAGCAAAACGCACTTGGTTTGAAACCAATTACACTTACAAACTGAGATATCGCGTGTGTCCACACCGCACTTGCTTGATATATCCTTAGATAGTTTCAGTACATCCTTCCATTTTCGGGTCGCGTTACCATACTTCAAGCTGATTCCCCGCTCCTCGTGTGAACATGTACTAGTAAAAGTACTAGCATAGATAGGTCTATCATCTACTAATTTCTTTCAACGAGATAGTTGCTCTCACCGGAATTCAGCGTTCACGCCGCGCTCTCTCCATCTACAATCTGCACAGTTCTCAGCGAAATCCCCTGGGAATACGTGAGGCTAATTTATAACTCATCAGCAACTAGGAACGCCTTGCCTGAATAGCACTGGATGCTTACCTTTGACAGAAACATATCACCAAGATGAAGTGCTCTCCATGAAACTGAGTTGGCTCGCACAATCAGACGTCCAATATCACCTGGGCCCATTGTGAAACGAGGTACACCAGCCAGAGAGAATCTGTGGAAATGAGGATGGAGTGGGGGTAATCCTATCTCAACCGCTATTTTAAGCACAGACAGCTTGGAGAGGCTTGTAAGAGACAATGTAGTGATCCTGTCAAGGAACTCATGTGCTTCAGGGCTCTTTGGTCCACCAGGTGAATAGGACCGCTCGCTGTCGAACTGAGGACCCAATACCAAGTGCAAACCTGGGTTCGTGTCTTGTGATGCTTTCAACAACACAAACTGAAGCCTGTCAGGGCCACCAGAACTTGAATATATGCAGGAACCTACTGGGTTGCAGTCAACACTTGTTGATGATGATTGCTCGTTATCGGTCCTGCCGAATGGCACTACAGTAACGTGGCCATTTCCGTGAGTTGTAATACTCTCTATGGTGGGGAACTAAACGCAGCATGTAAGAATATTTCAAAGTTAAGAGCATCATAAACTCACTGGTTGCCCCGTGTGTTTATAAAGAAACTGAAAAACGCTCTAATTTATGGTAAGATTCCAGATGAGACTAGATAGGGTTCAAGGTAACGTACATGAACCCCACGTATCTATACGTGGCAAATGTCAGATCAGAAAATCTAAACGACGGTATACTCACGTAACGGACCAAGGCATCACCCGACATTGGCCTTGACAAGAATTCCTCAGGTGGGAGTGCAGCCCTTGTATCTTTGAGAAGCTAAATACGCAGGCTCTAAGCTGAAAAACCACGCGTTTAATGACCTCACCTAGCTGTACAACGATGCCAGTAAGCCCATAGTACCCTTTGGTTACTCCAAGCACGGCGGCGACGTTTTTGTGTCTATGTCAACACATTAGTGAGCGTAACACATGCCTAGAGAAACCAAGACTCCTACATAAACTTCGAAAGAGCCTTCAGGTCTTCCTCAGCTTGCTTCAGGTTCAAGCTTAGTCAGCAGCACGGAGATATATTTACTGAGAGATCCACATACCTTTGCTGCAGCATCGCTAGATCTCGAGCTGTATGTTCTATAAATCACAGGTATCTTTCCGTAACGGCCAGTTTGTTGGCTGATCGTCAAGTGGTTGGTCTCAGGGGTATCTGTATCAACAGACCACTCGAGTTTCCGTCTATGTATCATTCGATAGTGAGATACGTGACAGTCTTCCTCTTGGAGACATATCTCATGATTCAGGATGGTTAATACCTAAAGACGCTCGCGATCAGAGGACGGTCACTCGAGGACAAGGACATAAATTTACATTATCGAGAGCACCCTCCCTCTTTCGTGTAGCCTGGACCTGGATTGATTGCATCAATAATTTTAACTGTCGAGGAAATATTGAGTATCTAAACGGAATAAAAAGTACATTCCTACAACATACTTGAGAAGTCATGAGCACCCGATCGAGCTCGCGTTCTAGGTTGTCCAGTAGTTCGAGCCGGTTTTGAGCTCCCAAGAAGTTCATGCGAGATTTGGGCCGAATCTGCGCCTCAAATCTGCCCTTGATCTCGTACAATTGGCTGGAGAGATTTTGTTCAGCTCTGCCAGTTTCAAGCGGATAATTCCGTTCGAGTCGTACCTGAGTAACTCTGGAAAGCCTTCAAGCTGACAGTCTGAGCGAGCGATGTCGAGCAGGCTTTCGAGGCGTGCCACCAATGACTTGCTTCGTTCCTTCTCGAACCCCGGAGCCTAGACTCCTCATTTTCACGTCTCTGGGGGTGCGTCCATCAGAACTGAGCCGCACCTTGAGGGTATCTATCAACCATTTGAGTCCACCTTCCAGCTCTTCTACACCTGGGATAGGCAGCGCTTGGACTAGTTTTGGCCGGAAAGACGGTCGAGGCATGTCTCAGCAGTCTCAGTCGTCGAAAAGCAAGGTGGATCAAGGCAAAACGGACTTGGTAGGGAATAAGTGTGAGAGTAGATGGTCCAAGGGCACAACCCTGCGTGGGCGCCAATACGTTCACAAAGAAGCAGTGTACTGTACCATTTCGACCTTCGCGTCGCTTATGTAATAGCACTGAGCGCTTATCCTTGTTTGTACATGTTTGAATGACCTGTCCCCCCACGTCGAGGGGTCAAGGGACAGGGGACATCGACGCGATGGGCGTCGGCTTGACAGGAGTCTCCCCCCTTGCGGGCTGAAAACGCTCACACAGCTGTCGTTCAACCGTGGCATGTAGCACTTGTGTCAATGTAAAACAGTGTTATAAATTGGATAAAATGCGAAGTATTATGTTCATGTACCTTGTGATTGAATTTTCAGTACTCTTCGGAGGTTTAGTAAGTTAATGGGCGCATGGTAGTATTCTTGGCACCTCGATTTTACCCCATAGTGAAGCTTTAAATGAGGCAAGGCATGGACAATCCCTCATGTTGTCAGGGCGGACATTGATTCGGATGACGAGTTTCATTCGGAGCTTACTACGCCTGATTTTATCAGGCGTATTTTGACCGCGGCTCATCTTAGTGGCCTTCCTGGTTCCAATACAGGCCTTGACGAGGATTTGGACGGGTTTGAGAGTGAAGACTGCGAGTATAGCCAGCCGGCGCACCTTGTGGCACCTCGCCCCAGGTCTTGCAGGACCCCTGGAGCGCAAAGAGACTCTTAGATTAGCTTTTGTCTGTTCTCACTTGGATATATGCTCGGATTTCTGTCGTCTGCGGTTTAAGTTCAAAATTCATTTATTTATATTACAAATGCACAGGGTCTATTTGATATTGGACTTGGGTTGTCCCCCGACGTCGACCGGGAGGGGGACGGGGGACCCATCAAAATTTCGCGTCGCGTCGACCTTCCAGGGGACGGGGACCGACGCGAAGGTCGAAATGGTACAGTATCGCCTGCATGCGGTATCTTGATGAGCAATGATGAGGAACACGTGATAACTTCGAAAGTGCCAGAGCCACGAATTTAGTGCAGTTATTAGTCCCATAAATAGACCCACATGTCGTAATATACCTTCTAGAAAGTACCGTTGCAGCTAGTTGCCCTGTGCGGGCTGGTGTGTCTGGTTCAGCAACCCGACGGGACAACTGCTTAGCTAACCCTTCTATCACTCTTTAGTCGCGCGTGGTTTAACTATCGCGGCGTTGTACTTTTTGTTGCATGTGGGATTAGATTCAAGGCTGTTTTTTTAAAATAAAATAAAATAAAAAAATAAACTCCCACTCTCATCTCGGGAGTGACTTCAGAGAGTCCTATTTAATGACATCAAGTCGCTCGTACTTTGTGTATGCGTAATGGAGAGAGTTTCACAATAGGTGTATACACCTCGACCTCTTCGGGTCAATCGCGAGGTGAAATGAGAGAAAGGATAGCATAAGACACCCCCAGCTTAAGACTACTTTTTTATGGTGCGATCGAGGCTGATCGCACGTACGAGAAGACTACTTCACTTTCGCCTCTTAAGCTTCTCTCTAACTAGAACATATTTTCCCTCAGCTCTCTCGTGCAAATCTACATAACGCCGCGTAGAACCCATCATGACAGACATAGACATGCCAAACCCAATCGACCAAGCATACGGCCAAATGATAAATAGCAGCATATGCACATCAAACCCTAGGAAAGGAACCAAATAAAGAGAGTACAAATATGTACGACTATATAGGTAACACAAACAACTAAACAAATGAACAAGATTGAAAACGAGACATGGAACAAGAGTAGTGTATGTAGGGTATACGAACAAGAACTAGAGTATATGCATAGACAACAAGAAATGGAAATAGAAACAGGAAAGAGATCCGTACATCCATAAATCGGGTTATGAGAACATGGCTTCATGCTCGCGCATCATATCGCCTGATTGACAACTGCTTAAATCGAGGAAGCTTTGTGAGTGCTGTAGCGCAAGTTGGGCTCATCTTTGACCCATCATACTCCCCACCTCATCACCCTCCTCTTCCAAACTGCTCTCTTCCCTTAGGTCAATCTCCAAGAAGCTGACTGGGCCTTCACGCAAAGGGAGCGACCGCTCGCGTCGTAACGTGCTCGTATACTCGCAGGATTCGTGCAGCGAGCGATGTTCCAACCTAACAGTTGGACCTATCCCGTTAACAAGGGCTCGCGTCGGCATTGAGCAAGATAATAGCTAAACGACACCATCGGTTGGGCTCCCATTCACCCGAGAGGCGGAGGCAGCAGGATAGGTGACACAGGCGAGCCAGATCAAGACTGAGACAAAATCGACGTACTACGAACGTATCGTATTAGGTGCTTGAGCGGCTTCGCGTTTGTCATAGTAGGCAGGCTAGGGCGAGTCGTGCACGCGCCTCAGCGGGGGGAGAGAACACACCAGGATAGGGGGGTCACTCGAACGCACGGAGAACCCAGATCAGTGCGAGCCACACATGCCGGTCTAAGACGCAGTAGCTGACACGTCCGTATTGATCATGTCACTAGAAACCTTGGACGGCTCTAACCTCGGGATCTTTAGCCCAGGCTCAGCGAGAGGAGCCTATGGCGGAATCGATTGGTCGGTTGCTTCTTTCTTCAGATAAGCCTGCATCTTGGACAGCAAACGTATGTGCAGAGCCCGAAGTTCGTGGCTCGCGAGTGGCGAAGTTGGCGGACTGGCAAGGTCGCAAGCATAGGACACGATTCGAACACGCCACCCAGTCGCACCGAGGCAGTTGGACCAGAGTGTTTTCTACTCGACCAGACACGATGGAGCAAACGTATATAATCGTCCAAGAACGTGAACGATGTCGACTCGTCCGCGACGTGTTCGGCCTATAAATGCGCATATTCCTCCTCCCGGGAGCATTCAACGCCCCCCGACCACACCACCCGAACCCGGACCTGAAGCAGAATTAGACCGAGTCACAGACAGCAACACCAAATGAAATGACTTCTGCCGCTTCGGCCCTTCTACGCTCTGCGTTCTTAGAGATCTAAGGCAAGCTTAACGGTGGCGGCTCCAGTAATTGCAACGGCCTCTTCGCACTCCCAGGAACCTTCCCCACCCAAGATATTGCCCGTCCTCTTCGGACCAGGCTACCAAGCATCCACCGATCCCAGCTTAAAATCCTGTCTCATCACCAAACTTGGAGTTCCCTCTGTCCGCGTCCCCAACAACAGGTGCAAACCGGCAAAAATATGGATCCGCGAGGGGCCCTTCGGATACGAGCAGTAGCAGAGACAGCTCAGAGAATTGCGAGGCTGGGAGAGGTTTGACCGGAGAAGGTGAAGTCTAGGTCACATTGGACGTCCCAGGCAAGGAAGGCGATGTAGTGTCTTGAATAGACGTGGGCGAGGCGTTGAGCATTGACGGCGTAGTGTGCTGAGTGTGATCGCGGGAACCATGACAAATAGCGCAGGCGAGGTGCCACCGAACGTCGCAGGCGAGACGCTCGGTCCGATCGTAGCCATCAGGCTCAGGCCAGTGTTGGTCTTCGCACTCAGTCCGCCAGCATGGCTGCGTCAAATTTATCGTAGCCCTTAACACCCGGTCCATCCCCTTTCACCTCTCCCAACTCCACACCTGCACCCAGAAGGTATCTCCGGGTAAGTTACAAAAGCGCCCCTCACAAGCGGCACAATCTGACGCGACTAAAGGGATGCCAGTGACGCACCATTCGACCCATCCCCAAATAACTCAATTACCATCTCGGTTGCCGAGCGCTTCAGAGAGCAGATACATCGTTATGTGAGTTGGTGGGTGTCGTCGTGAAGGCGGTTATGCAGCTAGTTGTTGTATTAGCTTCTCAGATTCTTCTATACTCGTTGGCGTGCTCGTATTCTAGTGGTCGCCGCTGTGTTTGTGGGGGGTACTTCGAGCGACCATAAGAGCCTTAGTTAAATGCTACAAAGACCAGCGCGGAGGTCGGCACAGAAGCGGAGGTAGGCGCAGGATTTGGGGCTAGTTGCGAGTTATGCCGCTTGTGAGAGAGGAAAGACAACAGCCTGTTCCCAGACGGGGGTTGTTTTCCGAACAGGAGCGCAATGTTACCAGCTACCAGCCATCAGACTGATGTCGCAAGTCCGAAGGAAAGGTTGGGCCAGACAAAAAAAAGAAGGGGAAAGCGAATAAGTTGAGGTCGGATGACCTAATCACTGTGGAGCCCAGAGCACTGTGCCTGAAATTGAGGGTGCCGGTTTCCCGCTTCAGGTAATATCACTCGAGGTGCCGATTTCCGGTGAAAACCAGCATTCCTCGAGCGCGTTCTAAAAATGGACCTAGTCCCTAGCTGAAGTTATGTACAACGTGATGGAAACATTGAACCCTCGCCAAGAGAACTGCAAATAGCTGACTTCGGGTTCCGCTTATGATCCAACCCAAATTTCAAGCGCACCCACCAAAGCTTCGGGTGGATTGAGATCAAAATTAATATCGAGCAATTAGGAATTTGGGGCTCGACAGAGGCTCCCGCACACAGAGCCTGCTCGACACCCAAGCACGTGACCCAATCCCCACTTTTATTTCCCCTCCACATCTAGTTCGCCAGCGCATTTACGCGATCTTCACTCAGCCGTCTCGAACTTAGGATGTGTTACATACTACTAGCTCCGAATGGACCTCTGGTACTGCGCGTAGACTTTACCATCCGGGGTCTGTGAGCGTTTTTCACTCGTCAACGCGTTTACTTTGGACCCGTTATCAAGGGATCGATTCAAGCTTACATTTTATAGCTTATAATATGGATTGTTTTGGTAGGGGAATGGTATTCAATTGATGTAGCTAAGAAGCTGCCATTGGTGCGGGCGACTGAGGAGGAGGCTCTGAGACATTTGGGAGCGCGAGGTGCGACACCTGGCAAGGTTATTTCTTGAATTCGTTGAGCATGTCTCGCGGAGTATCATTTCAGCTCTTTTTAATGGAAATCTCTATCACATCCTTGACTTATCTTTTACTTGAATTCTGTCTCTTGTCGCGTGGAGCTGTGATTGCTTCTGTTGTCGCTGATTTCGAGCATATACGCATATCTCATCAATGCGCTCGCCTCGGAGCAGACTTCTCAATTCAGTGCTATCTTTCTTGTTTACGAGCCTTATTCATCTTTAGATTCAAGTGTATGTCACTCCCCCGTCTAGACCACACGAAACATAGTATTCGCAAATCACCTCGCATTCTAGTCAAGGATTGTGTCTTTGCCCGTTTGGTTTAGCTCGAAAACAAAGGTATTGTTTGAGTCCAAGCTTTGCCCAACCTCATACGAATCAGAAAGCCCATGGTAGAATCAAAATTTGCGTGTATTGGGATGATCCACACCCGCGTAAAAACAGAGTGGCGAATCTACTAGGTAATCGCACAATTTATGTGCCGTAACGAGTTTTGACTGGTTCATAGTCAGAATCTTCATCCCACATCTTCTCTTCATATTCGTTACCCGGTACCTCCTCGATACTCCCCCCCGGATATCCGCCGGGCATATTAGCCAGACCTTTGTTGAGCTCCGCTTCGTATAGTCGGCCCCAATCATCCTTAATATGGTGGAGACGTGCGTCTCTGTAGTTTACCATCTTTCAGTCCGAGCCGATTTGAACCCAAATGTAATAATGTATGCTTACATATCATAGCTAATGGACCCATCGAGCCCTTCGAGTCCGGTGGATGGTGCAAAAGGGTCGGAGCTAGTACTGAAAAAGCCCCAAAAATCCCGCGGGTTCGAGTGGTGGAACTGATTGACGTGAAAGTATAGCTTTCCTGGTGGTTTGACACCTTCGAAGCGTATTTTAACGCCTAAAATAATCTTGCTGCCTTTTCATTGAGCCAATAAAGTGAGCAAAAGGCGTTTGTTTTGAAATAAATCGCGCTCACAGATTGAGAGTTTGTTTATATCAATGCAGCGTTTACTCGATATGTACTTAGATTTTTCCATCATATTCCCCCATTTGGGAGCCTCGAAATCGTATTCCAATTTGATTCCCCAGAGATCGTGAGAACAATTGATGGCAAAAGTACTGGCGTAGATAAATCTATCATCTATTCACTTCCTTCAATAAAAGAATAGCTCTAACCTGAATCCAGTGCTTGTGCTTGACCTATTCCTCCATCTGCAATTCTTCGGACATGCGTTGGTGAACCACTCAGGTATAGTAACCTAGTTTTCATCCCATCCATAACCAGATACACCTTGCCGGAACAGTACCAGGTGCCCACCTTTGTCTGAAAACTATCGCCAAGATGGAGTCCTTCCCATAAGTCTAATTTGTCTCGCGCGGCCAGATACCCAATATCGCCTGGGCCAATCGTGAAACTGGGTACACCAACCTGGTGGAACTCACGACCCCTGAAGCCTGGCCATAACCCCGTCTCAACTGCTGTTTTCAGCACAGACAGCCTGGAAAGATTAGTAAAAGACAAGGCAGAGATCCCATCGAGGAACGCTTGTGTTCCGGGGATATCCGGTCCACCAATTGTGCGTATATCCCAAGATTCGTCAAATTGAAGACGTAATACCAAGCGCAATCCAGGATTTGCATCTCGTGATACCCTGAGCAATTGAAACTCATGTCCTGTCAGGGTGAATGAAACCCAGGCATGTGCAGAAACTTACTGTGTCACAAGGAACACTTGTCGACAGCGATTGCTCACACAATGGGACTACGGTAATATGCCCATTACTGTGAGTCGTGACGCTCTCTACAAGGGGTACCTTCAGTAGAAGTGGCATATGAGCATATCGTAATGTTAAGAGTCGCATGAACTCACCAGGCTCCCGTCGCGTTTTTCAAGAAATTCGCAAACACTCTGATTTCCTGTAAGATCAAGAGTACCGAATGGACTCTGTATAACGTACATGTACCCCTCTAACCTAAATATGTGACAAGTGTTAGATCAGAAAATCCCGGCAGCGCCGTACTCACATAACGGACTAAGGCTGCACCTGACATTGGCTTCGACAAGAATTCTTCAGGTGGCAACGCGGCCTTTGTGTCTTTAATCAACTCAATACATAAGACCTTACGTGTAAAATCTTGTGTATGAGTTTCTCACCTAACTGTATAACGATACCATTCAGCCCGTAGTACCCTTCAGTTACTCCAATAATGTTGGCGGTGTTTTTGTGTCTAGCGTATCATTAGGGTAACGCTAGCTTAGAGAAACTGGAGATCCTACATATACTTCGAAAGAGCTTTCAGGTCCATCTCGGCTTGCTTCACGTTTGATCATCAGCATTGGGATATATGCACTTGAAGATGAACATACCTTAGCTGCTGCGTCATTTGGGCCTGAGTTGTATGTCCTGTAAATAACAGGTATCTTTCCGTAACGACCAGTATGTTGGATTACTACCAAGGGGTCATTCTCGGCAGCACCTGCGTCAAAGGATCGCTCGAAATTCCGTCTTTGCAACGCTTGAGGGTGGGATATGTGAGAGTCCTCCTCGAGAAGTATCTCATGGCGTGGGACGGTTATCATCTGAGAACGATCAAAATCAGAGGGTAAACGTTCGCAAATGAGAACGTAAACGTACATTATCGAGAGCACCTTCTCTCCTTTGCGTGGCTAATAGTAGGGTTGATTGCAAAGCTAGAAGCTGAGTTGATTGCGAAGCTAGAAGCTGAGTTGATTGCGCTAGTAGCTTTAGCTGTATAAAGCATATTAAACGCCTAGCATAGACCAACGAAACACATTGCCCGGACACACCTGAGACCTCATGATCATCTGGTCGACCTCGCGTTCAAGGTTGCCCAGCAGTTCGAGTCGGTTTTGAACTCCCAGAAAATCCACGCGCGATTTGGGTTGGATCTGCGCCTCAACGCGCTCCTTGAATTCGTTCAATTGCCTAATGTTATGTTGTTCAACTCTGCCACCCCGAAAGCTCTGGGTCTCGTTCGCGTCGTACCTCAGGATCTCTGTAAACCCTTCCAGCTGGCAAGCTGGGCGAAGGATGTCGAGCAGACTCTCTAGGTGTGCTACTAGTGATTCGCATCGTTCCTTTTCGTACCCAGAGGCCTATATTTTATAATATTCGCATCTCATGAGGTAGGTTGGTTAAGAGTATAGACGTACCTTAAGCGTATCTATCAGCCCTTTGACGGCGCTTTCCAGTTCTCCCACACCCGGTAGAGGCATCAGTTGAACTAAGTTTGATCTAAGTGACGATCGAGGCATATCCTAGCTGTCTGGCTTGGTTGTCTGAAGGCCGGTTCTGGAGGCAGTCCGGGAGGGAATGGTCGTAGAAAGGAGCAAGGGTGAAAGTGTGTATCTCAAGGGCATGCACGAGCGCTAAGTTGGTGAAAGCAGTGCATCGCCTGCATTCGGTACACTGATGATGATTCCGATAGAACCAAAGCCACGGATTTGGTATACCGTAAGACCCCGGGAAGCGGGACACCCCCTAGAAGTGGGACACCCGTTTTTGTTGGTTTTTCTTCAAACAAAATACTCTGTTTGCTACTAAATGTTATTCAGACCTCTTACATGCATTTTTCTGTGAGATTTAGGATGAATAAGACATAGACAAGTGCAAAACAAAGGGAAACTAGGTTCCTTCATCATCAACCATAACTTCGTATTCAACTTATAACTTCGCAAGCTCTCGTGCTATTATATTTCGCACGTTATTTACATCTTAGTCGAGTACATCTTAGTCCCGAAATGATGGCAAACGGGCGGGCTCTACCCATCATAACTCATACACCTAAGCTTTTAGAGACACAGAAGCTGGATAAAACCGCCTCAGCACTGTGTTAAGCACTAATGAAGTCGTTGTGTTCTACTTACACTCAACCAGAACATGTTGCAGTACTCAAAAAGGAGTTCCCATTATCCGGATTCTGGGGGGTATATGCACTATTTATTCAAGTTACATTCACCAATTGTGGTGTCTAAGCATACCACATGGGCGAATTCACACCCAAAATTAACCTGGAATTCATAAAAATTGTGGTAAGGATAGCAAAAAAAACTATTGAGGACGAGTGTCCCGCTTCTCGGGGTTTAAGCGCCACACCTCATCAACAACACAAGTCGGCATATCATTGGCCCCAGTGTTTAGTTCAGGCCAAGATTTCGTGGTGATGTGGTACAGGTCTCTGGGTTTATAGTCATATATACAAAGTGTAACAAGAGCTTCCCTTCCCAGTGTTACGCGGCGTGCAAACCAAATCCGTCCCGCTTCCCGGGGTCTTACGGTATACCCAGTTATTCGTCTCATAAAAAGACAGGCGTGGACATAAACACCCTGCGTGAATTGTTGCATCTGGTTCAACGATCTACCGACGCATCTGTAGTTGAGGGATTTGCTAGCTTCTCAACATATGCAGTTCGCGCATATACGATCGCTATGTTTCTTGTTGTAAGTCAGATCAGGATCTAAGGATTTAGAGCAAAACCCTCCCCCTTATCTCAGAAACGCTTTGAGTACGCCCCATTCAGTGACATCGAGGCGCTTTCACTTCGTATGTGCGTAGTACCGTGCCCAAAATATTGCGCAATAGAAGAGGTTTCGCAATAAGCGTCTGTACCTCAACCTTTTTGGGCTACCCTCAAAGTGAAGTGAGAGGAAAGATGCCATGTTACGCCTGCAGGTTGATATTGCTCTTTACACGGTATGACCAAGAGATATCAGACCCATCAGCAGACCAGTTCAATCTCGGCTTCCAACCCTCCCTCCAATTAAAAGATATTTTTCCTCAGCGCTCGAGCGCAAATCTACATAACATTGCATAGCACCCATCATAACAGACATAGACATACCAAACCCGACCAAGCAAGCATATGACAAAATGATAAATAGCGGCATGTGCACAACAAAAAACAAAAGGAAAGGAAGTAATAAAGAAAGTGCAAATATGTACGACTATATAGGTAACACAAACAACTAAAAACAGATGAACAAGATCGAAAATGGGACATGGAACAAGAGTAGTGTATGTAGGGTATGCGAACAAGAACCAGAGTGCATGCATAGACAACAAGAAATGGAAATAGAAACAGGAAAGAGATCCGTACATCCATAAATCGGGCTATGAGAACATGGCTTCATTCTCGCGCATCGTATCGCCTGATTGACGACAACTTAAATCGAGGAAGCTCTGAGAGTGCTGTAGCGCAGGTCGGGCCCATCCTTGACCCATCACATCCCCCACCTCATCACCTTCCTCCTCCGCACCACTCTCTTCCTCTAGGTCGATCTCCAAGAAGCTGACTGGACCTTCACGCAAAGGAAGGGACCGCTCGCGTCGTAACGTGCTCGCAGACTCGCATGATTCGCGCGACGAGCGATGTTTCAGACCAACACCAGGTGCCATCCCATTCAGAGGTACTTCGGACGCGCGCGGCGTCGGCATCGACCGGGACGAGATAAACGACACGATCGGCTGCGTTCCTACTCGCCCGCGAGGCGGAGGCGGCAGTCCCGGCGATAGAATGGGTGACCGAGGTGGCGGGGGCGGACCAGATGATGGTTGAGACATGGTAGAGGTGCTGCGAACGTATCGTCTAGGATGTTCAAACGACTTCATGGTCGCCATGGCAGGTAAGGACGAGTTATGCACACGTCTTGGCGGGAGGAGGGAACGCATGGGGGCAGAGTGGTCGCTCGAGGCTGCGGAGAACGCAGACCGGTGGGAGCCAGACGTGTCGGTCGTAGTCGAGGTGGCCGTGATATTCGTGGTGGTCGTGTTGCTGCGGGCCCTGGAGGGCTCCAACCTCGGACTCTTAAGCCCAGGCTCAGCGGGAGGAACAGGCGACGGCGCAGGTGGAATAATCGCCTCCTTCTTGAGATGGTCGTGCAACTTGGACGGCGAAAGGATATACTGCGCCTTGAACTCGTGTCGCGCAAGTGGGGATGTCGGCGGACTAGCGACAGTTGGAAGAACAACTGGAGTCGGCCCAAATACGTCATCCAAGCACGAGGGATTCGGACCGGGATCCTCCTTGCTCGACTTCACGCTATGCAGCGAGCGCATATCGTCGTCGAGAAGCGCAGAAGAAGTCGACTTGCCATGCGACGTATGCGGCCGATGGAAGAACCGATTCTTCCTCCCAGCCGCACCCGCCGCGCCCGACCCCGGACTCGAAACAACGCCGGACCCAGATCCAGAGCCAGACCCGATCCCAGACAACGACGACAGATGAAACGACCTCTGCCTCTTCAGAGCCTTGGCAGCTTCATGCACCGACGCCGACGACGTACTCGACACCCTCGGCCGCTCACAAGGCCGTCCCACAAACGACGCGCAACACCTCGCACTCTTCCCACTCGGCGCACGCTCCGCACAACATTTCCACCGACCCATGTTCGGACCTTCCTCGAGTGACCGCGTCCCACAGCACTTTTGGTGGTTCCCGGAACCACAGCGCCACGCAACGGCGGTCGACGTTCCAGTCTGCACCAATGCCGAACCTGCGCCGCTCCCTTTGGGTTTGCCTGAAGACGTGTTCCTCGTGCGCGCAAACTTGACTTGAGGGGTGGTCGTGTCCAAATCAATCTCCGAATCGGAGTACGACCCGGAGCGCGCGTGGCGTGAAAACTCAACTCTGGAGCTGACCGTCACAGGCGGAACCATCTCAGGCGTCATCGAGCTACACGAGCTGGAAAGCGAGCCAGTAGATGTCGACGAAAGAAGGGTAAGAGGGTGGACCGGAGATGGTGAGGACGGAGGCGCGCTTGCGGGTGGTGTTGGGAACTTCTCCTCGATCGAACACAACACTTGCGCACATGACTCGGAACCTTCCGTCGACACCTCTATCGCCCGGACCATTTCTACCAACCCCGTCTCAGCACCTTCCAAACCTCATCCCAAAAAAGAGCAAAAAACTCACCAGGAACCTGCTCCTCCCCCTCCTCCTCAACAACGGTCCGCCCAACAACCGCCGCCCGTACACTATCCTCCTCCCTCCCCATACTCGCCAAATCTCTCAACGCCGCCGTCGGAATAATATGTACCCCAGACGGATACACCGCGTCCCGGCGAGTCGGCCTTCGTCCGGCGTTCCCGGCCATCCACGGCAAGTTTGTCGGCGACGGCGGCGGTCTCCTTCCATTCATGGATGCATTACTCGCACCAAGACGGTGTCCGTCCTCTTCGTTCCAGGCCAGCCATTGTCCACCATCCTCAGCTTCGAACCCAAGTTCAGAGTGCAACTCGAAGCTCCCGCTGTCCGCATCCTCGATCACCGGCGGCACAAAGCGATAATGATCCAGATCCGCGATAGAATCTTCGGATACACGCTCTGGTGACGGAGAACGCGGGACCGCGAGCCCGGGGAGAGGTTTGATCGGGGATGGCGAGGTTGGTGTCGTATCGCGGGTTCGAGGCAAGGAAAGAGGTGTGGTGTTTAGAACAGACGTGGATGAAGCGTTAGGCGTCGATAAGGTCGATGCGTTGGGAGTAGTCGCAAGAGATGCGACAGACGGCGCGGGAGACGTTCCACCAGATGTCGCAGGCGAAACGCTCAGGCTAGCAGCGGTCGTTGCGCCCATAACCGTCGCGCTCAAGCTAGTCGCAGTCGTTATTCTCGGACCAGCACTCAGCCCATCCTCCTCCACCTCTCCTAACCTCTCGCCCACACCAGCTCCAGGTCCCACAACACGCCTCGGCGCAGGATACAGAGAATCCCCCCTCGCAGGCGGCACAATCGGCCCAGACCTCAACGACGCCGTCGACGCACTACTCGGGCCATCGCAAAAACCACCAATACCATTCGGTTCCCGAGAGCAATGCAAAGCAAAGACGTCAGCGAAATGAAGCACGAAGCGACGAACTCAAGAATGGACGAAATCAAATACGAGCAATACACCAATCGGAACGCAGCCCGACACCGAAAAATGACAGAAAAAGTGAAGGAAAATAAAGAGAAAAAACGCACCTGGTGCGCAATTCGCTCCTTGACGGCCTCTTCGGTGGTCCCTTCACTCCTCCCGCATTCCCACTTCCGTTTCCACCAGCCCGACTCCCATCTCCAGAACTCGACCCAACACCAACACCCTCCTCTCCCAACCCAGTTACAATCCCAGTCGCAAGCGCAGTCATACTCCCCATCCCAACCACACCCGACATACCCATCCCTGCCCTCCCAACTCCAACTCCCAAACTCGGCTTGCCCGATCCACTCTTTCCGTTCCCAAGCGCAGATTTCGATGACGTGCTCCCTCCTCCGATCGTAGGTCTTGGTAACCCGCTCGAAGATCCAGGCGCAGGATCCCGGCTTCCGCTTCCGCTGACTGCACGAGATAGGATAGCATGCGCACTGTGTCCTCTCCGCATCGTGTGTTGCCCTAAGGTGGCATCCACCACTCCCACCGCACGAGGCTCGTCCAACGCCATCCTCACCCTCCCAATCTCTCCCATCTCTCCAACACCAACACCCATCCCACTCAACGCCAACCCTAACTCATGTATCGGAGAAACAACAGACCCAGGCGACCCGTCCGAAGACATATCCAAATCCAACTCCGAAGGCGAATGCGGAGAGTACGTCTGCGTGGCAGTTGCGTGGGCATGCATATCCAGCGCAGAGACGGTTGGGATGTGTAACGACGGTACGCGATAGGGTTGCGGATGTGCCGGAGCCGGACGTCGCGTGGATGAAGTTGGTAATGGTAGAGTCGATATAGGAGGAGTCGGTTGAGGGGAAACCGGAGTCAATGGTTGCGACCCTGGCGTCGTAGGAGTCACCGGCCCTGGAGACGACACGTATCCACCACTAGCGCCGCCAGTTGGACTCGGTAGCGGGATATACTGCGCCCCAGGCGAATTCGCCGAATGTGACCTCGCGCCTGAAGGTCTCGGCGCCAAATTACTCGAAGGCGCCAGAGCCGAGGCGGCCCGACGAGGCAACATCGACACAGACTGAGGGCCCAGCGCTCCAGGTGACAGGATTCCGTCTTCTCCTGCGTCCGACCCGGCAGATACGCCTAATCTCCTCGCTCGCTCTGGGTGGGGTTGTCGTTCTCGTTCTTTTTCCTTTTTTCGTGATTTCGCGCCCATGTCATTTGGAGCCGTTGCGATCAAGACGGGTGATCGCGCGAATGGATCCTCGCCGACGACCATGCCCATGCTAAAACTGTGTTTCGGCTCGGACCCGCTGGACGGTGTTGTTGGTTCCCAGCTCGATGCCGTCGGCTCGTATGGCTCTCCGCTACTCGCCCCTCCCCATGAAGATCCCGATTCCGTGCTCACAACCGTTTGTCGATTTGATGAGGATTTGGGTATGCGTGACGATGTTTCACCGATGCTCGTTTTGGTCACGCGTCGGACAGGGGCGGTGGCTGCGCCTGCCGCAAAAAATGATGCGGCGTGAACCAGTGAGGGCGGAGTCGACCCCGGACCTAATCGACTAGACTCGTGTGCATTGCTCGTACCGGCGGCGCGCAAACGCTCGCGGGATTTACTCTTTCCGAGGCTGGTCGACGAAAACCCAAAGGCGTTAGCTATGACGGTGAGCGTACGACCTTCGGACGAAGAGTTGGTTCGGGATCGGATAGGCGGGGGATGGTGTTGAATCTGGGGAAGTGTGGATGACGAGGCGAGGCTGGAGGAGGCGGGAGGGTCGAAGGAGCGTGCGGCGCGGATTGTAGTGCGCGGGGGCGCCGTGGACGAGCGATCCGACGCTGAAGCTCGGCGCGTCCACCAGCTCGAGGCCATTCTCTCGTACTGCAAGCAATTAGCATTAGCATTTCGCATTCGGATTTCGTTTGGCATGTTCGTCGCGGTTGTACGTACAAGTCTGAATCGACCCCGGGCTCATACGCTAAAAATGTGCGAAATGAACGCTGCGCGTCTGGATCGAGCGCGGCGTTGTGGCGTGGGGGGATAACGCAGTGGCAGCGACGCCGGCTGCGTGGCGGTGGGGGAGCAGCGACGGGGGACGACGTCGGTGGTGGTTGGGTTCGGGCGACAGAGAGCCCTGAAGAGTGGTTTGCTTCCGCCGCTTATTGGATCGACTGGTCCCGTCTTCTAGCGCATGTCCCTGTGCATCCCTTCCACCATGCTTCCTATGCCATCCTATGCGCTTCTTATGGCGCATACTGTTGGTTGCATTCCACATCCTTCCCTATGCGGTCCTCTGCGACCGCCCCACCCGGGGTTTCCTATCCCCCTTTTCGGATTCTTGCCGCGCTCATACCACAGCTGTACCGTTTTGTACAATTTATATTAGACATGAGGCCCGATTGTGTCGGGTTTGTCTGACATGAATCGCCCCTGCGCCGGACAAGTTCGACCCCGACAACACCGCCAGCGCGCTCCCCGACACTGCTCGGTAAAACCTTCTTCCCACCGGCACTCCCGGTCCTCGTCGCTCCCTCACAACCACCCATAGCATGCGACGCAGCACGCGATGCAACAGCCTGCGGTGGCTCTCGTTCCTGGGGTAACACTCTACCACCGGCCCGTGCTGTCCAACCAGTCAGCCTGTCCGTCACAACATGCCCAAACACCACACGCCTACCCCCGGCGGCTTCGTGTACACTTATCTATCTAAACATAACACAACCCACCCAATTCAATCCCTCACGTTTGATCGACCTGACACACGAAAAGGGGCAAGAGGGATTCGAGCGCGTTCGGCGGATCAAGCCCATCATAACAACCATCACGGCGCTCATTAGCCCTGTCTTTTTTTCTAGAGTCTAGGTTACATCTCTAGTCACCTTACGCCACCACATCCCCCAGATTAGGCCGTGCCCATAGAGTTTTCAGAATGGATGCGCGTGATTCTGGGCGGTTTTTGAGTGTGGAGGTTGACCATGTGCTACACTTGACGGGGCGGGGTGCTTCTCCCGACACGTGCGTTATTCCAGGTCCCTCGTCCTCCCTCAGTCTATCTTTTTTTTTCATAGATCCAGATCGTAACTTTCAATGACCGCTCAGGCTCGATGTAAGTTATATCGAAAGTTCTGTCGGGACTCGGATATCGCACTCGCAGCTGAAATACTTACCCCAACGTACCTACCCGACGCCTAACACAAACCAACCGAGCCGTACGAACCGCACGCAAGCTTTGATCATGCTCCGCGCACCCTCGGCCGACTCTCGAACCTAAAAAAGGCGTTTACGGTATTCACGCGAATGATTTGAAGATCATCGTTTCAGCTTCTGTGTGGCGGCTTACTGGTTACAGAGGTGATTTATAATATGTGTATCGCGTGTGCGCATGAGCGACATATACGTTATGGTACCTGGGTCTTTACTTTGAGTGTGAATCATGGATGTGGTTATACTGTATGCTTGAGGCTGGACGATCTCACCGACGCACCGCGGCTTCTCCCGGCCGAATCACCCCTGCCCGAACCAATCCTAAATCTGCCCTCTCACACACAACCCCATCCATAAGTAAGGCACAAACAAACAAATACCAAAACTCAATTTTCCATCGAAGTCCTTCTACACAGAACTCCGATCGTTCGCGTGCGTCACAGTTCTTGGGTCATAAAAATTTGCCGCGCCTGACGACGAAAATAACGTACTGTACATTCCAAGAGGTTGAACAACCGACGTTCGAATTGCGACTTCTCAACATTTCAACATCGGACTAATTATTTTGGGCTTCGATTTACCTTGATATAGGAACTGGGGAGTTGAGCGAGATCATACCCTCTAGGAGCTCTTCTGATGTCGAACCGTGGGGGCTCGGCGCTAAACAAACTTATATAGCCTTCTGAAGCTCTAGCAAGTTGATCTTAGCTATGGCTCATCCCAAGCACGTCCTACGCTAAGACCTCTATGACTGAATAAGTACGCCGTCCCACAGAACGCACGGTTATCTCGGATGTACAGAAGGAGATACGACGGCGCCCGAACGAAGCTCGCAGATTGGGTTTCTAGCGCCAAGCAGACCGGAATGTGCGTTCATCAGTAATTGTGCGAACACTTCTATCGACTGATCTTTGTATAGGGATGTGCTCCAATCACGGGCGGTTCCGATGCGATGTGCGGGTTGACGATGATCTGAATGGGGAAT
>JANWGL010000969.1:0-30924 GCA_025200755.1 Ceratobasidium sp. C01
AGTTACTAACTCAATAGCACTACTATAGGAGCACCTTAACGCCAAGCGTCTTTCAATTTCATCCACCCATTCCGGAGACGCATTGCATGGCTGTGCTAGGCGACACCCTGTCCACTGACAGTGCCTGATATCTCCCTCAATACTCAANNGAATCGCCCCTACCCACAATATGAGATTGTACATATTTAGTTCCGGACCTGAATAGTGAGAATTGCATTAGGTGTACACTGTTGTGAGCCACCCTTTTCTGGTTACCTGTTTCCATTTCTTTTCTTGTTGCTGTGGGTCTCTCCTCAGCTGCGCCTTACTGCGCAGCCTCTCCTTTCTCTTTTGCTGTGCATGGACCCTTCTCTATGACTCATGCTGTGTACTGCAGCTGTGCCATACTGCACACCATTGTCTCTATATATTGAGGAATGAACAGGTCTGGTACTCCAGCTTGCTCTACCTCGTCTTCTTACTCTCTCCACACCTGTGTAATTATTATACCTTGAGCAACACTAGACTTTCTCTCTTCTCTCTCATCGAGGTTATCGACATCCTTCCCAAATAACACCAAGACACTTCCTCAGCGAACCTCAGTGGGTCTTGACATACGAGCCACAGCTTGAAGGCATGCAAATGCCAGGCATGTAGAGGTTGCAATCTTATCACGCACCACAGTGCTTCTACATTTCACTTACCGATCCATGTCCCGACGCCAATGACGGCTCATTAAGACCCCCCCTAAGACTCTGCCAACTGTTATTGCACACAACCTGTACACGTCCACTTCTTCGAGCTCCTGTGGTGGAAACCCCATCAACATGACTCTTGCATCAGCTGTTGAGGCTATTCCGGCAGTGTCAATCATGATTCCTCTAGGGTATTGTTAGGGATAATCTGTTAGAAACAACACAATTTTTACATGCAAACAAACATGTTATTGATTGGAGTGTGTTTTGGCCCTGTATTGAACAAGCTCATGGAATATGTGGTTTGCGTTGTTTCAATGCACATATACCCTGGCATTGAAATTATAGAAGCATCCTGAGTACTGAAAGAGTGATGAACAAGCTGCTTGCACATTCACCAATTTTCAGACCCCAGAGATGTCTTCCTTGGGAAGGTTTGCTCGCTCAGTCAAATGCCTAGAGTTGAGTGATTTCACCCCAGCCAATGTGGGCTTGTTCTGGTTTGCATCCCTTGTAGCTTTGCATGTCATCTCCATAGGTTCAGAGAAGTATAGCAAGCTTATGCTGACAGAGGGGACTCTCTCAGATGTGTGCTTAACTGTCCATGGGCGGTATGCAGATATGATCTCAGTACCTGATTGCCAGGTTTCTCTTACAGCAATCATTCTGGATCCTTGTTGTTACTCTTCTGTTCAAGTGTTATACTTTCATATGTAACTATCTTATATCACACTACCGTATATCAACACCGTTCACCCAAAACAACTTCAATCCTCTCACAACAACTGTAACACTCCAGCCTCAGGGCAATCTGCCAATTGATCATGAGGCGCCCACCCTATTATGCCCAGCTCCAATCTTCGTGCCAACTTGCATGCCTACAACCATATTGGAGCCTACCTGGCAAGCCTTCTTGTAGCCAAAGCAAGTGCTGACCGTGCGCCCAACGTTTTTGAATCTTATGACAGTGAGGATGCAATTGTTCAAGAATTTGAGTTCAATTCATGGATTCTGTCACAACAAATTGCTCCATTTGACTGTTATCTTGTTGCTGCAACTGCCTGCAGGTATTGGCAGAAGCTATTCCGGCACGCAGATGCTTAGATGCTTGCCTATCTCATGCTAAAACTCTACTCAAGCGGTCTACACTCAATAGCCAAAGAACACACTTTCAAATATTTCATGTGCCAGGTGTTGTTACTTGTGGTTCAGGGTACACCACAGCTCATCCTTCAACCTCAGCTGGTGTATCTGTGGCTAAGAACGCTCTTAGCGGGAAGCTGTCCCAGCCTTCATGAAGTTTGGTACATATATTGAACCTTGTGCCTTTTGGGTTTCCCACTCCGTTTTAAACATCCTTGTCTATGAACCCTCCACTGTGGTGGTTTGAGCCATTTTACACAGTACCCTGGAACAGTCCCACCAGTGCAGTTACTCCCATGTAGCCAGTTACCATGCATTTTCATCACCAGTGGCCCATGGGCAAGCTATCTTTGGGGAGGGAGCCACGACTAGACCTGTTGTGTATTGAAGGATACTCAGTGCAAAGGAGATCAAGTAGCGTGCAGTGCCATGCTGCACTCCCCTCAATCTACTCTGACTCTGGGAGATAGGAGTCATAATGTGTTAGCGCAATTCATGTCCATCAATATCCCTGAGTACGTCCAGCTTAAAGGGGCCCTCTCCAACACATTGACTGACAAGTGGCTCAGGTTTTTCCTGTTTGGTTGGGGTCTTACTCCTGGCCACACAGTGTGATCCACCTTTAGTGTTATATACTGACGTTAATACTGACACTACCTTCTTACAACTGGCAGGCACATGAGACAAACCTGTTTGATTAGTTTTGGTGTATGCGCTACCACAGGGAAAGTGCAAGCTGTAAGGTGGCAAACATGTCCTAATGTGTTTTTTAGGCCTCCTGAACAATGGCATTTGGCAAGTCCTACACATCGGGGTTAAGCTAGACTATGTTGCTAACAATTGGCAAGCTGGTGGGACATGAACATGCCACAGGTTCTTTCCAAGATCCGAGGTGGTTTAAGTCATCTCTTTCATTTGGAAATGAGTGTGACCAATGCGCTACAACGCTTGTATGATTAGGAAAGGTTTACCAAAGACACTGCTCAATGTAATATTGTGTTCCTACACTGTGCATGGCTACCACAACTAGCACACGCTGGGCTAGGGGCGGGTGATGATATCTGAGGTCCTATAGTTCGCAGTTGACAGGTGTGGTTGGCCTTACCAGGCCAACTTCATACTCTTTATGAAGGGTCTAGCCGTCCTTTTGTCTAACCAATTCATTGACTGCCTGATGTACTATAGAAAGAAACTCAAATAGAGAACACGATACTTCTGATGTTATTACACACATAAGTCCAATACAGTGATATGGATTGGAAAAGTACAATGGGTGATTGTGAATGTATGTGAGAGAGAAAGTGAAGGAAAAGGGCAATGGGCAATGGGAGAGTGAGCGCTCCTCAGCACAGGCTAGTTGGGATGATTACTGGGCTTCTCCAGGCTCAGGCTTGACCACAAACGGCGGTTGAGCGGTTCACTTCTTTGCTAGTGAAGCTTGTCATCAGCAGGGGGAGCAGGCACCATGCCAGCCTTTCCTGATGTTTCGTCATGCCATGTGAAAAAGCCTTTGCCACCACCCATCATATGTTTGGCTCTGTGCCTGTTGATCTGTCATCCATTCCAGTTGCTGAGTGCTTCTCAATGGTGTAGGTCAACTCCATGATGGCGGAGCAAGTCTTAATGTTTTTGCTCGTAGTCCAGACTGAAATGTTACTGGTGCAATTGTAAGGACAGAAGCGTATCAAACATACATAATGTGTTGTGCACCCAGTGGAGGTCAGTTCTGCATCAAAGGCTCAATGAGTGTTTTACCTCAAACCGTGCCTAACAGGACTCATGCAGGTCCATAATCGCTAAGTTTGACATGTCCAATCGAGTCAAACGATAGTTATACCACTGGAAATAACTTAGCATATCCAAGCGCTTAAGCTGATCACAAACAATGTAACCAACTTTGATATTCCCATGAAGAGCGCCTTGTTTATGACATTGTTTGATAACAAGGATCATCTACCTGCTGTGTTATCACAGCTATTTGCAAAAAGGCATGCACTCAGTGCTTGCCTACTTAAATAACCGCTTTGAATTCAAGCACAAATAATCACCAAAACAATGTGAATTTCAACTGCGCTCGCGTGCTTCAAGAACTTTTCCTCCACAACGAGATGACACAACAGGGTCAAGGTTGCATAGAACAGATCTCATCCTTACGTGGGAGGACAACTCTACATACTGAGTGCAAGTTGTCATGCTAGGAGGTGTTGAGACAATAATACTAATAGTGACTACGTACCTGTGTCTTCATTTAGGAAAACAAGAGGACTTTTGCTAAATCTGATGTTTGGTGCCCTTTATTGGGCGCATCCAAAGCTCCTTGCATAGTTATGATGTTAATATATCATAGATCTCATATATGTCAACAGGATATGGTTTTGAAGCTGCGAACAGATGGAGTTTGAATTTTAAGACAATTGCAGAAGGGAGCATTTCGTGCTCTCCATAGCATCAGAGAAACTACAACACACTTTATTCGACCAAAAACTGCCCAAACTTGGACATGTAATTGATCTTGTGCTCATAGTAATTATTTAAGTGACAGGCTGCAGAATGCATGCCTCTCTGCAAATCCCTGTAACAAGACTCATCACTCCAAACACGCCATGGCGAATCATCTAAAGCTTAACAAATACATGCTGGTCCACATGCTGACACCACCCACGTAAATATGTCCTCAAAATTGATTTTGGCTAATACAGCCTTGTGGAGTGTAACGAGCGAAGGGTGACTAGGATTGGCGAGAGTTGAGTCGAACTGGGTTGAACAAATGATGGGGCATAAATGGATGGAGAACAAAGGCGGAGAGGGTGAAAAGAATCATGACAGTCAAGCAAATGAATAAGGAGTAGATAGTGAAGAGAGTCCAATCACAAGACTCCCATCTGGATGATATTATCAAAATCAAATCAGCATCATACTCACTGTTGAGCCTCCCACCCCTGGTCTCCTCCACCAAAGATCACATCTGTGAACCTCGCACGGGACCGCGATTCCACTACTCCTGGTCACGCCTATACACCAACATACTTACATCAGGATGCTATATCAACTCAAACTCAAAAACACACCAGGCCCATCAATTACCGTGGCCCACATACCCACATCAGGTGCAGCCGTCTGTTTGCCGTCTGCATAAATCCCATTCCTGGTGCCCCAACATGGGGTAAGCCCATAAATACTATGAAACCCATACAAAGTCAAACACTACATTGACGACAAGAGCAAGAGGTGTACAAGACAGGCAACCCAGGTTTCATTTTGACACACCGCAAAGGCTCAGCAGTCTGTCTTGCCAGCAGGCCATCAGTCTCTCCAAACTGGCCTATAATGCCCTGCCCACCAGAGTACTATCAAAGTACTCATAAGATCAACCGCAAACCCTCTCACCAGAACCTGGTCGCTCTTGCACTGTTCTGGTTTGTAGTCATTCCCCAATTTGAAGGATAACAACTGAAAAAACAGAATCACAAAAAACAATGAATAATGATATGAACAAGGGCTATTTGTTCTGCTACTGAACCATCCACACAAGCACAGTATGATCAGGCTGACTCTGCAATCATTTAGTTCCACATTGCCCTCAGCACACAATGTTTGATCATTTAAGTCTCAGGGGGTGGTCTGAGCCAAAGTCATGGAGTCCGAGGTTTGCAAAATGTAGAACCAGCACTAGTAGTCTGCACATAAGGCGGTCATTACCTTGATCATATGTTCGTACCTATCACGGATGGGACCCCAGAACTCACCGGTGTCTGGATTTATTCCAAAGACAATCCCATCGGACCATCGAGTGGTAAGATAGGTGGGGGATGGCCTTCAATGCAATACGTCCATACAATCACTGATTTAGCAAAAATTAGAAATGGATTAGCATATAAACACACCTAGTTCCACAAGAATATTGATAAGAGCGCAAAGCAGACAAAAATACTCTTCGAGCCGGGCAGCAACCTCGTCAAAGTGAGCACTGTGGGAACCAGTGTGTCTTGTCTCAACAGGAGTGCCGAGATGATGAGTGTAGTCCATCACCAACACCATGAGGACCTCAAAACTCGGAACCCCCATACACTGCGCCGGTCTTTCCACTGCTTCTTTTCCAGTCTTTGTCACCTCGTAAAGTGGGACGTTCCTAGACTACAGGTAAGTTATTTATGCTTAACATAATATTTCATTGCTGACATGACTACTTGTTGATTATGTGTCAGGTTCGCTGCAGAGCGCACCTACTAATTTGAAGTGGGAGTAGATTGATCACTGGAGTGATGCGTGCAGCACTTGTTACATTCAAGTCTGTAGAGCTGGGGTGCATTGAACCAGGCCTCATGTAGAGTGGGGGCACAATTAGTGTTCTCAGAGAATTGGCATGATTGAAGGGACACATTGTGGGTGCGAGACACGTGAGACGGAGCCCACTTTTGGCAACTACCCGCTATTTGCGGTACCCGGGTCTTCAACTGCGATGGGGATTGGTGGTCGCATCATATAGGAGCGACAGTGTTACACATTGGTATTGGTTGGAATGCTGCTTAGGTGTAAGTTATCCTTGACGTTTTCAGTATCTCACATCCAGGGTCACTCGAAGACTTGTCAAAAGATACAGAGAGGTTGGATGAAGTGGAGGTGAAGAGTCTGGGTTGAGTGGACCAGCAGAGTTGGCTGAGGTCTGAAAGGTCGCTCAGCAAAGCCATAATATCTTCTGTGCTTCATCACTGAGAATACAAGGTGTAAGAATTGCTAAACAATATCAGCGGGAATTAGTACTCGCAATGTTTTACATGTGAGTATGTTATGGATATGCAAATGTGTGTGGAGTGGCATGTATCGGTACGAGAAGCGAGTCGAGCCAGCCATTTGCAAGCGCAGTGCCTCTGTGTTTTGCGCGCATACTGGAAGTATGTGGACTAGATCCCATTGTTGAAGGTTTATAAAAAAATTCATTAGGCAAGCCATAGATAATTAGCTGCAAAAATACCGTCAAGAGCTGATATTGCAGCAACTCTTCATGCAGTGGAGTGCAAGGGCTTGAATAACTTTTTTCTAGCATTACCATTACTTACCTGGGATCCTTGAGCTCCCTCGACCTGCGTAGAGTTAACACTTACCTCTCTGTCAGATCACCTTTGCCAAGTAGTTCGATCTACTCCTCTGGTCCTGGACCTTGATGTCGAGGAGAGTCAATTCAAGTTGGGATCAGTTTGTCACCTTGTACATTCCAAACTAACCCAGCAGCTCTGTCTTCCTGTTGCTCTACAGGTGTAGGTATGTGTGGTGCATGAGATCGACTAACTGGGAGAGGTTGTATGATAGGGATGGACAACAAGGCTAATTCTGAGACCGCACAGAAAACTGTGAGGCAAGGTTATGTTGGAACAATTGTTGATATTGAGGAGGGAAGGACAGCTGCTGTGGAGTTGAGTTTCCTGTGCAGACGGGTCGTAGGTGCTCCTTCGTGTCCCGAAAATATGCTAAATCCACGAAGGGGCACAGCATTTTCTCGAATCGATTCAAGTCAGCTAGCGAGGTTGTTGGCACTAGGATACATCACCTTGGCCATATGCAGACACAGTTGTGAGGTCCGCGGTAGATGCTGGGTTACAATCCTTATAATGGCCAACAAACTCCCATGTCGAAAACAAAGTGATGATGTGGGAGTGATGGAGGGGAGGGAGATGAAACAGGTTTGGCCTAGCAATCACTCTGGCACAGGAAAACACGTGCCTATTGAAAGTGGAAACACCCAGGGCACTCACAGCAGCCAGAACTCTCCACTTACACAATTACGTGACAATTATAAGCTGACCTGGTGTCCAAAAGTTTGGGTTTCAGAGTTTTCAAGATGTGAATCCATGGGTCATTCAGCTCAATACCAATAACTGGTGGAAAGATATCTACCACATTGCTTCCAGTCCTATTATTGCACATGAACATATAAACTGGACTGAAGGTGGTATGGTTATAATTTAAGTTCTAGTAAATGAAATCTCAATGCATGGAGATCATAGAAGGAGACCTTACCCATGTGCTAGCTGCTGTTACACACTGGTGACGCTGAATGCACAGTTAAGGGTTGGGAGGAGCGGTAAGGGAGTGTGAGTGGCGCAAGCAAGAGTGAAGCGCGAAGAGAGCAAAGGACCGATGTACAGAGACGACAGTGTCTTTTGGTATGCAGCTCATCAGTGCTCTCAGCTTAGCCTTTATCCCTCGTGGGGCGCGAAGCGGTCCCACACCGGCGGAGCACAAATCCACCAGAATGAAGCAAACAACCCTTAGCATGGGGATCTTGGTGGCCAAAGCATGCTTCAATCTTACCACGTCTCACGCAATGCGCGGACAAAGGTGATACTGCGGACTACACCAATAAGTTTCCTTCTTGACATGTCACACAGTTTGTCCACAGGGAGAACATCTCTACTCCGACAAGCCAATCATGAAATCCCCTGTTGTGAACTCAGCCGGGAATTAGCCAGCTGAAAACAACATCCCAACTGAACAATAGACAGACCAGACATCCACCGAGTCAAAGAGAACTCCTGTAGCAGCTCATCCAAGGCGGGATAGGAATCTGAACAGCTCCTGCCAATCAGAGGATGGAGTGCTCCGCGAGGTACACGGAAGAACAGCGCTGATACAATATTGGCCACCCCTAAGACCTCACAACCCTGAGACGGCTATCTGGCATGAGCTCAAAGAGCGGCGCTAACGTCACAGGTGTCAGACAAGGAGTTAGAGACCCTGGGTAACAAACCTGAATCACTAGTTGGTTGTTGGTTGCGCTTCTCCTTGTCCGACCCTATTTGATGAAGATGGTTCTGCCCACCTGGGACGCTTGTGTAAAGTATGTTTCCTATTCTGTCAGCATTCTCTTTTTTTGGCCACGCTAACAGTCTTCCTTGACCCCAAGCCACGTCACAGCCATGCTGCCCAACCTCATTGCGCAGCGTGGCTATGCAGTCTCCGATGTTACCAAGTCATCGAATTACGCCCGAACCTTGCTGAATGAGCCACAACCAGTTATACACACCGCTCGCACCATTCAAATGACCCGACCTACTGGTTAGACAACATACCCAGCTCACGTCACCGTATCATGTGTTTAAGCACCCATCATGAGCCTACAACACACCCAGCACAGACGACACTCCACGAACCTGCCATCCATCACAGCCGTTGAATGGACGATGCCATTCTGTGTGCCCCGATCGTTCGCGCCCCGTTGCTTATTCTTACCGGTACGCCCATTTGCTTTTTGGTTTTTCCTTGAACACGCTAAGTGTGTGTGACCTCAGGCAACACCACAGCCATGTTGCCCATCTCGGGCAGGCAGCGTGGCTGTTCTCCTCCTCTTTCCAAGTCCAGTCATGAAACACTGCACCAGGTGCCCCCCCTACGACATGTTCATTGCCTATTCCCTCCTCAAGTCCTGTCTATGCTGTTACACATGTTGATGTATCACCATGTGCTTGTGTAAATACTAAATATAATCATGTGTAATTGAATGAACTCCTGGTCCATACATTTATCTTTCTGAGACATAGGTGAATGTTACATAAGATTCATTAGCCACTGTTCAGCTGCACGAATGAATACACCTTGAACTCAACTGCCACGCTAAACCAATAGTTGTTACAGAAAATCAACAATGTCCTACTGTGATGAATATATAGACTTTGATGCACCTGACATTGAGATGGGGTCGTCTTTTGAGACATGGCCCAACAAGGAAAGCACCCCCTTCATCAATGATGATGCTGCCCCTGCAGACATGCCTTCTGAGTTACTTGATACCTCCCCCTTTGACCCTAAGGGTATTATCTCAGATCTTATATCTGGCTTGTATGCACTTTCATCTGAAGACAACTCTGGTGAACTTGCTTTGGGGGCACCTGAACAAAACCTGGCCTCTACAGCTGATGACTCAACTTCTGCTGTTAATTTCTCTTGGCCAAGTACTCAGATTAACTTAAACCTGCTTGACGAAGCAATGGCTATACTGGATGAAGCTTTGCCACAAGTAGGAGAGGGCTCTGCTCATGTTGAGGAACCAATCAAGACATTAGACAACAGTAAGGCTCAGGCTCTTAGCTCTCCACACATAGTCCAAATCGATGATGCTACAGGCCCAATTGAGGCTGTTCTGACCACAGAGGATGCATATCCGCTATCTCCCCCACCCACACCCCCCACTTTTGATCTGCCATAGCCCCCCACACCCACACTACAGGTTACTCCCCCACCAACTTCTCCTATAGCAGGACATGACCTTTCTATCATGGCAGATGTTTCAGATCCTGCCATCCCTCTTCCAGGACCTCTATACCAAGTGCTGGTTGGGAACCCAATTGGGGCAATTTTGCAAAAGGGATGTGTTAGAAATGCCCTGAGGGACACTGATTCAAAGGGGAGGTGCCAGCCTCTGATTGTCCAGCTATGTTGCTGGCCACCAACATCTAAGAGTTGTTGGTTATGGGGGTGATGGAGCATATTTTGTTTGCTCCTGAGCCACACAACACAGAAGAGCTTAGGTTTCAACAGGAGGGCGGAGCCATTGAACTCACCATGCACATGAACACTTCTCATCTTGGGTTGGTGTCTGCCAGTGGGAAATTACTCAAATTAGAAAGATCTAATTACTAATTATGTACAACAAAACCTTTGCCATATTTTGGCTGACTCTGCAGCATTCTCGAAAACCTATCCTATGCAGTTTGTACATGCGAAGACAGCAATGAATAAACTAAACAGGGGCTTCTCTATGGCACATGTTTGTTAATCCATTGTAGTTGCAGACTGTGCCAAAGAATTCTCAAGGGAGGACAATTGCCAAGAAATTAACACTTGAGGAGCGCCGCCGGGCTGCACATACCTTGCCGGCTAGACAAACACATTTCAGTGTTATAAAGTGTAACACCACCATATATTACATATGTTAGTCTTTGAGTCACCCGGTACTCACACACATTGTGTAGATGCACATCTGCATATAAACAAAATATTGCACCTGATAGCGTTTGTATACTGCAGGAAACTCAATATTAAGGTGTGTGTTATGTGTGAAGGATTTTATAAGAATCCAAATCTCTTCAACAAAAGCATCACCAGCAAATGTCGCATCTGGTTTAGGTTGCGTGAACGTCATATTATGCGGAGACTTACATTAATTCGCTCCTGTCACGAGATCGTCAAACGATACGCTGTATTATCAAACGGCACCAACGGAGCCCTGTTCTCTGCTGAGGCCGGGATCGTGCGCACCATCTACAAGAAGTTTGACACAGTGACAACCGGTCGTAACACTAACGTAACTACCCATATTCATTCTGGTGAAACTAGATCGACCGCGAGCAAACACTCTTCCCGGTCTGGAAGAGGGTGTTGCCAATCATACTGGCTTCAAAAAACTGTTCAATTGCCCACAACTTATATGTCGAACTGTCGAGATGCGCGGGACGCAGAAATATTCAGATATTACGCAAATTGGACCATGTAATACTCAGAAAACCGTTAGAGTTTGAACTGATGAAGGAGGACCAACGACTAGAGTGTACTCGCATAGATATACATAGTAGAATAGAATGAGAGGACAGGAGAATGTATCGATTGAGTCAAACGAACAGTTACACTCCCAAACGAGCACGAAGTACCGCTATAACTTCAGCAGGAGTTGGAGGAGGCGACCCCGCAGCCGCAATAGTGATCGTGTCGTTGCGGGTCCCTTGCATCCGGGCAATATATTAGCCGTTCGTTGCCTTCATCGTATGGATGATATACACCCCACCTGTGGCCGACTTTCCGTCGCCGTGAAGTTTGTACCAGGCCTTCAGGGGCTCTCAAGTTGCGTTAGAAATACTATTGACTTTGATGGATTCGAAGTAATCTTCAAGTGTCTGGATACGCATATAATTAGCAAATCAGACAATCGCAATTGAAAATCACTTACGAACTTGGATGGCATTTCGATTTTGTATCACGGTAAAGGTATAAGTGTGTGCGAAGTACGTGAGGGACAAAACGAGATAAAGAGTCCCGGAGAAATCGAGTTTCAAGCAAGAGTAGTGAAGATGAATTCAGAGTGTTTCAAGCAAGAGTCCTGAAGGTAGGTTCAGAAGAGCCCAGTGTAGACAAGTCCAACGGAGCGATATAGATGAATATATGCGAAGTCAGTGCAGGATGACACGAGATGAGGAGCTCTTGAGGGGTGACGTTTCGAGCAGGAGTACCAAAGATAAATCCAGAAGAGCCCATGTAGGGGAATCTGGCTGGTTGATATTCTGTTCAACACGAGCTTTTTGACGCTAGACCATTCTCCAGGAGTCTGGGCTCTAAACTACTTCCCGTCGCTCAAGCTAGCAGTAAGCAGTTGGCCGAGTTGCCTTCATTGGGCTTTCTGGATCTATCTTTGAGACTCCCACTCAATACGCTATTGTTCACGAGCCTCTCATCTCGTGCCGTTCCACATATACCTTGCATATACTCACTTATATCGCCCTGTCAGACTTGTCTACATTGCGGTTTTTACTGGTGTACTGTGGTACATACAAAAATAATGCTCACAGGTGAAGGATAAGACAACGTGTATACAATTGGATACTATCACATCTACAACAGGAGCGCGTTCAGTACAAATCTGTAACTGGTTAGAGTATATGCAACAATCATACTTGATATAGCAGCCATATAAAGCAACACGGTCATCTATTGTACATGCCCATGGTGTGATGGTAGCTCTGTGTGACTGTTATTGAGAAACACTGGATACAATCTTTGGCAAGTTGATTAAGCAAGTACCGGGAAGTGGAATGCATCATTCTCTCGCACTACTTTGACTTTAATTAAGATACGCACGTGCAAAGGAAGCCAAATATAGGGCGAAGTGACACAAATCATGGTTTAGAGGTGCGCGAGTGCACATACAAAATAAGACTCACGCTGTTCACACTCAAAGAAAGTCAGGTGATGATGCCACAGAATCGAGACTCTAATGAAGCTGGCTCACGCTGAAGATGATGAACAATTGAAGATAAGCTTGCCATGAGCACTATACACATTGATGATGAGATTGAGATAGTATTATGTGTAGTGGTTAGGAAGGATATTGACTGAGCTCAACTTTCAGCTCTGATTTTGCCCCCAGATCCGAGAATGCCGTCCAGATCTTTTTCATTTCAACTATTATACACCCGTTTTTCGCCCGGATGTAGCGCATTTACAACCTGCCTCCGAGTCTAACAGTTTGAGTTAAGTTATTTGACGCAATCCTGGTGATAGACCATCCATTCCACTCCCAGGTCATGTTCCACTTCCAGGTGGCATACGTTACCTAATCTAGATGTAACGGAGATGTATGACACTTCCAATGTTATCTCTGACATCACGAACTTCCTTGGACTCGCGCATTTCAGACTGCCATTCCGTCAACATGTGGCTCAAAATCTACCTCCACCAACCACTCTCGTTTGTCCACCCCAATCATCTTGGTGTGCACACGTTAGTTGAAGTGGAATATCGCAATACGAATATAAGAGTGGGTCAGCGAGCTAATACTATAGTGTTTTAGACACTACGTACTTCATTCCTCACTATAAAACGGTCATGCCGATGTAATCACATTTACAAAAGGTGGAAGGTGCAGCACGAGCAGGGTGTGGAGGTGGAGTGGTGCAACAGGATTTGGTGTGATGTTACGTCAGCAGACCAATCAACAACAACCAAACGAAAGCGAGGGGGTGGAACGGTGTCCATATGTAAGGACCAAAGATGCATAGTAAGTATCCGCATTGAGTGTGTATATTATAAATAATCACAGTGCTCGAACAATCTACAGCCATTGTGCACCAGTTAATCATCTGTTCATTTCATTCATGTATATTTGCTTCAGTTTACATACAATTCAATCATACTTTCAAATCAACAATTGGTTAGACAAACAATCAGTTAGAATCAAGCCATAAACCTATCAAGCCAATGTTTATCTGCAATCCAAAAGACTAATCTCGCGCCCAAGAATCGACCGAGACCATATAACCCAACTCTGACAAGGCGGTTTGTTTGTTTCAGTAGTGAAATCATCTGGAATCGTATGCGTTACTTAGTTGACCAACGGAAGAGCAAACTTAACCATAGTATGGGCTGCTCCCCCTGTCGCAGACAGGCCCTCGGATGGATCATCAGCGCCGTAACTGTGCACATACTTACGCTTGCGCCTCAGAATCAATTTTGGTGGCGAAGCCAGTTTGAGAACTTGAACCTTGATGAGATTAGTGTAGAATTGCCATTCGGGATCACCTGGTCTAGACTTCTCCCTCTGCTTTCTGAATAGGGCTTTCTCCAAGGTGCAGTAAACAAGGACAATTGTGCTGGATAAGGTGGATTGGAGATTATTTGGATTAACTAACTTGTGATTTCGACTGTGCGCATTGACAATCTGAGGCTCGTGTCCTTGCGCAATCACATGTCCAAACGCGGAGCGCACGTTGTCAGACATCGCCCACATTGAGTACCGATGGCTAATACCCGTTTCTATTGGACACGTGAGGTTTATGCTATTAGAGCCCACCCCATGCAATGAAGATTCACAATGTACTAACCTGCTTCGCTTTCCGGTGGCAATTCATTGGCTTCATCATCCTATATATTCGCCTCGTGTCCAACCCCCACCTCGACCCAGGTTGGGAAATTTAGAGTATTTGGGGCCATTGTGCACGTCAAAGGGCAGGTAAGTAGGTGTATAATCCATGGGTAAGAAGGCTTGGGCGGGTAAGCGAAATTTTGACAATCATCCTGAAGTTTTCTCAGCGTGTAGATTACAGCCTATATTGTACTAACTTGTGTATAACAGTGTTTTGTATACATTGAAACATATGATAAACGCACTTGGATCGGATAATTGAGGTTGGTGAGTGAAACTGTGGTGACTAACCGATGTGCGGTGTTCCATGCCCAACACAATGTTTGAACTAAACCTACGTTCGCCGAACAATTCAGTCGATCCATGATCAGTCAAACTAGGGATAATTTGACAATCATGTCAAATTCTGCTCAGGCTGGTGTACTTGAAAGGAATGATATAACTTCGTATGTGTAGAATGGATGCACAATGTCATGTGCGAATGCGTCCAATACGCCAGCAATCCCAACGAACCAGATTTCGAGGCTTCGATCGACGAAATTCGCCTTCAATATATGACTCATCTTGAGACGCTTTGAATTGCGTGCAAACACGACCTTGAGCGTGCTTGTTCAATCAAACATCGGGCGTCTAACATTGAAAGTGAGTTTCAATTTATCTTGCAGGCCGTTCATGCCGCTAAGTTGTCATAGCCCGTTCGTTCACAAGTCTCGATTTCCCATGCACGCACTACGGCCACGAGCTTGCCGAAGCATACAAACTTGAGCAAATCGAGGAATCCATGGGTCTCCCGGTGCATCTAAACCAGAAACTCGCACTTACACAATTCGCTGAATTGTTCATGATTTCTATGAGAGGTAGAGAAGAGTGCCCTGGAACTAAAATTTCTAATCCTGGGTCCACCCAAATTGCTGATACATCATTGGCTCCAAGTCATGGTATTTGTTGCGCACCGTGGGAGGAACAAAATTGTTTATTTTGTTGTGGGTGTGTGTGATGATACCGCTTGTCTAGCAGCAGAAAGAGAGGGGGAGAGGGAGTGCGAATAGCCAAGTCCAGCAATGGTCCGCTCTGGTCCAAGTCATTAAAATCTTTATCTGAAAACAAGGTGTAAGCATCAAGATATGTTCAAAGGCTGCTTGGCCAACCTCTGAGAGCACCAAGCAACACGGTTACAGTATCGACAGCTGGGATTATACAGGGTGAGGAACACAATGTAGGGAGTAAACTCAAAGTATGCAAAGAGTCTTTCATCTTTGAGTTGCACAACTGGGGTCCCTTGTCAGCTATTTGCTCCTTGTGAGTAGCCTGGGTACTTCAACATCATGGTGAAAACAGACTCGTGAGGGGCCCTGACTAGCTGCCAGGCACCAATCAAACCGCCACAAAACCAAAAAAGGAACCTGGAGCTAGACTGCTGCAGACACTCTCAACTGAGTGTATATGCAGGTGAAGGACAGGCTAGCAGACAGAATAGCAATGGGTTTTGATTTCGATAATATCAATTTGATGGTCAGAGTGACAGGATCAACTCTGCTAGAAATTGGTGTGCTTTATGACACTATCTATTTATTAAATGCCATTGAACCAAACTGAAACCCATCTTTGGGTGACAGAGGAACCCACAGATGTCAATTGTGCTACTGCATTTGAGTTACTTGATGCAACAGATGAAGCGCTGCATCAGGTACAAGCACATTCCGAGTTTTTGACTGCTCCTCCTCTCAAAATCCAAGATATTATGCTGTTGCCATCTGAGAGAACCCTCCATCGCTGGCTGATGGTTCACAATTTATTACATAAGGTTATGCTTCAAAGTGGCATGGACTACGCCCGCTACATGTCTTTGCTTGATGCATTGCAGGCAGCAACGGCCGGCCTAATCAAATTTCATCGGAAACACACCTACCCAATGCTCGCATTGGACCTTGACAATTCTTCAGTAAATGGCACACTCAAAGTTATGGATGAGATCTACAACAATGCAGGAGTCAATAATAAATCTTCAGAAGCATTCAAGGATGAGTCCAAGTTGTTGGCAGACACCTCAAGTTGTCAGTTAAAAACTTGTGTTTGGGCAAGGAAGGCTGCACATGTCATGACAATGCAGTGGATTCGTTCAAAAATGTTGTTTCTGTTACTGGGTTATTGCACTTGCTCATGGAAGCAATGACAGGATTCCTCATTCTACATTTTGGACTACTTACTGCAGGGATATATAATCCTGGATTGCTTCACTTGTACAACAAGCTCCTCGAAAGGAAGCCAATAGCAATAACTTCACCAGTCTTATTCTCAATTTCCAGCACCTCATTTATGTCTCCATTGCCGCTTGCATTCTCCACTCCCTCACCTTGGAGTCTGGATTTGCCTCACTTGCTGAATATTTGAAGGGGCTATTGGGCAAGGGTACTGGCCAGGATGTTCAGTCACCCAGCAGAGCCCTCAACAAAGGCCACCAGCAGTCAAGGAAAAAGTTTGTTGTGGATGTGACAAAGATTTATGCAAACTATACCAACGTTTAGGCTGTTGAGGAGTTGCGGAAGTGGTGAAGGTTTGCAAAACCAGGTGAGAAGCAGGGAGCTATGGTTTATGAGCACGCTCTCCTCTTAATGTGTGATATGATGAACCTACAGGGGTTTCATGATAGCATCATACGAAGTGATGATGGTCACGTCTCACTTGTCCTCAAGGTACTTGCGTTGTCCTTCCATAGCACAGGTTGGAAGCATTATGCGCATGAGATATAATACTCGGTTCACAATGTCGAAACAGTGTGGCCCCAGCCTTTGAGGTAAGTCAGCTACTAGTATCTTTGGGCCAATAAAACTCACTATAACGGAGTAAACTCATATTGAATCACTGGCTTGTCAATACAACAATACAACTGGCCACCTAGACTCATGGGTTGGCATTGATCACCCGCAGGAACATACAAACTTGTGGACTGTGGTGAGGGCTCTAGCAGCATAAAACAAGTATGAATCTTATTTATTACCAATAGGAAAATATACAAAGCACATGGCAGCAACACTTCTCAGACAAACATGGCTTGCGGTCCTCTCCCCATGCGTTGAGGTGCTATTTGCCCTAACGAAAGATCTAACTAAAGTTAATGCTCAGAATCTACCACGGGAACACTCACAACCCCAGACCTGACCAAGGCCATACAAGATTACTGGCACGCTTGATGCACAATATGTATTTTATATGATTGGGACGGAGCTTTCAAGACAAGGGCGAGCCAATCCAGGACACTGAAAGTACCAGACTACATTTGCTCATGGACTGGAAGGCTTTGGCAATCAGAGAGTACAATCAGTCATTTAAATCGCACTTTGTTGCCAATATGTCGATTGGACATGACTGGGGCCACAGCATTAATGCAAACGTGTACCAGTGATAACCAAGGGTTCCAGCACTCAGAAACCAGCCTTCTTGACCAGGATACCAATGAAAGCAAAGACTAGGGGCTTGGTCAAGTGGATGAATCCAACCCTGAGGCTCCAAAGCTAGCAGACAATGCTGATTTATTGGACCAAGTGTTGGAAACTATGTTCAATGTTGAAATTGACAGTTTGTTTGGTAGGAGCGATGGTGAGTTGCCAGTGTTGGTTGGAGGTGGTGGTTGTGCTCACAGCGCATTGCTTTAGCTGACTAAGCATGACCAGGCTGTGATCCTAATGGGTGCAACACAAAAGTCCCCACATTGAATAATAACCTTATGATGGTCTCCCCATTCTTAATGGGATTGGGGGGGCCTCAAAACTTGGATCAAGCACTTTATCCCATCTAAATGTGATGATTCTAGATGGAATGTTGCCAAGATACCTGTTTCAGAACAAATTAAATCTTAATCTCTTCCCCTCATCTGTGTCGACACCATTGCCTAAAGTCTTTAGGTCATATCTATATACACACTGTGAAAGCCTATTTTGTGATGTGGTGGCTCTAGAGGGCAAACCAGCTGGAGGACCAGGCCAGATTTGCTAAGTCTCACTCAATGGCTTGACCAAACCAGCTTGGGCGGAACAACTAGGTAAACTATACTAGTCGTTCTGGCACGATTTTTGTTCTCTCTTCTTGGACCCTGACTCATGTGCCAGAACGGCTGGTCACAATCCTAATATTGTCTAGGAATGTAGTCAACTCCCAGCCTTGTCTCCTATACCTTAATGCAGCTCAAGATCTCTTCAGTTTTTAAGGTACAAGTACGACTCAATACTCACAATATTCCTATCGCCTCCCTTATCTCTCTACTCTCTCACAACGTTGTCTTGTGGATCAACCACACACCTGCAATTATTGTTGATGCTACCATTGCTGTAGCTGTAGTCAAACCTGCGCAAACAGGAGGTAAGGGTATTCTATGCAATCTAGTATTAGCACTCAATACTTTCATCACTACAGGCAAGTAAACCTTTACCATTGCCTGGTGAGACCATGATGGGAACCAGTTCACCATAGGTATGCATGCAATAGTGATGAGTTTCCAGCATGGTGGTCCCCTTGCAGCCATCTCCCAGCTCACACAAAATTACTCCTACCACCATGGGTTCCCGTGGATGAGCGCCCTCAATCCTGTTGTGTCCTGCTTCTGGCACTTTTTCCACTACCTAGTTTCACCCCCCAGCTCGAAGTGCAAGACTGTCCCAACTGCCATCAGCAATACCATTGGGTACTCACCCCCCATCTCAAAACAACGGTTTGTCCTGCTGCCATTGATTAATGCGCAGAGTGCCCACCCCCCATCCACCACCTCCAGGACCCACCCACTATCCACCACCTCTGGGATCTGCCCCCCCCCTCTAGCGCTGCCTCCGGGACCTGCCCCCCTCTGGGGCCACCTCCAGGACCTGTCCCCACTACTGGCACAAACCAGCTGAACACAAGCAACCTGAGCACACACCACGCCCTGATGCTGGACACGAGAAGCCCAGAGAGCATGATAGTAGTCTCTGGTGTGGGCCCCACCCCCTCAGACGGACCTTACGTCACCTAGTAAATCTTTGACTGCAGCCAAATATACTTGGCATCTCATCGTAACCTAAATTTCCCCAAAAAAGGACCTGCTGCCTCTCCTTCCCAAAGTCTGGGGGTACAAGATGTACCTCTGGGCAACAACTATTCTAAACACCAAGAGTTGGTACTTATTGACTGATTCTGGCTGGAAATTTGATACATTCGCTGATGTATTCACTGATCTCCCTATGGTTCCAATTGTGGACCTGGATTGGGTGGGACACAAGGGGGAGTATCTCCAGAGGTTCAACCATGTCCTCAAGCGCCAGGAAAACCTCAGAATGTTTCACCCACTCTCCACCAGTGTCAAGCCCAATTCCAGCTCTTGGGGCAGGTGGCACAAATGTATCGGTATTTGGAAGAACTTGCGGTAGGAGGAGAAGGAAAGGTTGCTGCCTGAGGATTTTGATTGGATTGTGCTGCCAGGGTGAGTAATTTCATCCTGAATTTATTCAATTTTATGCAGGAAATTCACAAGCTGCATTGGTGAAACCCCCGATCATTGAATACACTGGAGCTTGTAGGTCAATAAAAAAATATATTAGTTAGCAATGATTGAACCAGATTGCACAGTGAAGAGCTTCCTTCACATGTAAAGTTTACTTGAGTCAGCTACATACAGACTGATGGATTAAAAATGTAAATTACCTGCAGGAATACATGTGTGCGGTAGGTACCAAAATGCCACTAGTTTAATTACTTGGCCATGTAGTCTACATGAGTTAGCAATTGGATTCCTTGTGCAGAAGTAGCATGTCAACACTTGCTTCATATGTCATTGTCCTAATGGAATTGCATGTCGCATGAACATCTTCATACATGTTTTGCCACCATCCACACAAAAAAAACACCATACAACCATTAGAAATCAACTACATCAAACTAATTATTGTTCAAAGAAAACATAAATGTTGATCCTAGCTTGGCTTGGGCCCCTCCTAAGGGGGGTTGGAGGATGGGTTGAGCAGCCTGTTCAGGGATGTTTTTGCAGGTAATGACCCAATCTGGAGTATTTCCACAGAAAATGAACATGTTGGAAGGAGTTACCATGAGAGGTGGCATGCTTTCTCTACAATGTCACAACCTCAATTAGTGGAGACAGAGACATAGACAACTAAGGCTTCAGGTGGCACAAAAGGACCAAAGAGGCAGGTAAGCCACAAGGTGAAAGAGGCAACACAGTGAAACAGCTTTGAGACAAAGAACAATGACTATGAAGTCCTGAGTGGATGAATAACCCTAAGTGGCTGCTGACTTAAGTCATCCAGAGGACAGTGGGGCTAAGAGAGGGTAAAAGACAAGATAGAGCAAGCTGGAGTATGAAGGCTTGCTCCTGCTCCAATATCTAACCAAAGGGCACACCCCAGGACAAAAATATGTGTGCATCAAGTCATAGACTGCACAGCAAAAGGCATTGGCACAGGTCATACCGATGAAGCTGTGTGAGCCATGTCAAACAAGCATTCAGCAGGAGTCAGAAGGAAAGGTCTAGAGCAAGGCAGAGGTGACTCAGGTCCTGAAAATATGTGAAATCGCCCAGATGATCACGGAGACTGAGACAAGGATGGTTTCATGCAAAGTGTGCTGACTTCAGCTTGGTTGTAAACCAAACAGGGTGGGGTTGTCAAAAGCAGAGAAAACATTGGCTTCCCAGCATTGGTTTCCCAAGTGCTGGAATCCATATGACTGGTGCAGAGGGTATGGAGATAGGATTGTCCCACTGAATCATGTGTGAGTAATGCTCAAGTGCAGCAAGAAGGATTTTCTTTGTTTTGGAAGGGTGAGTTCCAGTGTGATCCTTCCGGTTCAAGTGATTGTACAAGCATATCTCTGGCACGCATGTAGAGCACATAAGACAATACAACAGCTGATCTCTGGAGTAATTGAGAGTAATCCAATATGGAGGCCTTCAACATTGGCGGGTATTACAACACCCTTGGGTGCAGTCAACCTAACTGGAGGCTAGCAGTGGGAAAGCAAAATTCATTAGCTCCAGTGCCATGTATTGATAAATCTGGGCGTACCTGAGGCACAATATGATTGCAAGGGAATAATACTCCCAGGTGGGTACAGTTTGGACCAGTTGCAGGCTAGTTGTGCTGGTTGTGACTTTTGTAAAACACACGGTGCTGGGGCTGTTCATGTGCTTACACCACCACTAGCCTTTGCTGTCAGACGATCCAAAAATGACTGTCACATCACAAAGAAGGGCTCTTCCTTACTCCCCCTTGAGCAAGTGTGGTGGAGCAAACCTGGTAAAGGTGTAGGCTGGCTCATCTCAGCTTTATTCAATTAACACTCCCCTGCACATTTTGCAGATTCTTCTGGTCTTGCTGTGATCTCTCATTAATCATTAGGCATGGGGCTCTGTTGAAATGGTCCCACTGTCAACAGCGCCAGAAGCTGCCACCTTGGTCTCTGCCATCATGGCTACACCTACTGTAGGGTAACATGTTCAAAAATCTGTCAGCAACCAGAGTTGATCTTACATAAGCTCAGTGTTAGACCAAGCCCCAGAGTCCTCATGGTTTCAGCTCCTCTGCTACAACATGTGTGTTGAGTGGAGGCCATTACCAGTGCCTCATTTGTGAGTTTGAACATAATTGAATTTACCAATGTGCCAGCCACTTGTTAAGGTGCTGTCTATTATATGCTTGCTGTGTGAATGCTTTGTTTAGGTTCCAAAACTGTATTGGGCAAACTTGTTCCTCACAAATTCTGAGGTAGCAAGGCCAATGGGGAGACTATGGATGAACCTATGAAGTATTTTCCCAAATGTGAAGAAACTCACATGCTACTTGCAGATGTTGACTGGGTGCTTGGCCATGGCTTGATACCATTGAGGAAGGATAACCCCTGGACAACTTAATAGATAACCACACCCAAGTGGGTTTCAGACCATTCCCCCAGATGTGGATCAAATTACATAGCAATGGATGCAGGATGGGTACATGATTCGAAAGTTCACCTAAACTCAATCAAGTTATGTGATTTGTCCAAAAATATATAGTGGCAACATTTGTTGGTTCCTGAACCATGAAGCAAGCTGTTTGTGTGCCTCCAATTGGCACCTCAATTGCCCCTCCCATATCCCTTCTTTGAACATGGCAATTGGTCTTTCTTTTTTCTACTCAGTGTGCAACAATGAAGAACCCCAGCCAGAAAGATCCATACAGCGCATGCTAATCTCCCAAATGCTTACATAACCATCTACTAGGCAACCTGCTCAATCTCAGCTGGGATACCAGGAGCAATCCCAGTGCAGCCGAGGATCTTGGTGGTTCTGAGAAAGTCACAGGCAACAAAGGCAAGGAGTTGATGGAGTTCAAAGTGCCTCCAGCCAAGGAGGGTATTGACTTGATGTAGGCTGCCTAGAATATGCTTAGGCACAATCCAGCAGAAGTCATGGAGAATCATGAAATGTGAGTTGATTTGGGTTTCAGGGCCAATGGTAAGTTTGCATGAAGTCCACATGTACTCACAACAAGTAGCTGGCTATCTTTTCTGGAGTGGGATTGTTGGCATGGAGCCAATGCCAGGCTGATTCAAGATTTGGCTCTTTGTTAACCTTCACACATTGACAGTACACAGCCTCATCACAACCAGTCACATCAGACACGGCCTAGGTGATGATGGGTTCTCAGACAGACTCCATCTTGGTGACTATGTTATGGCAGACCTGCTTTTCAACTTCACCTGTTCAGACCAAAGCAATCATTTGGATCAGCTTTTCACAGCTCATACTCAGATGCAGAAGTGATCAATGAATGATAACACTGAAAGGCTTTTAATCCACCACCAGCAGGACCAAGAGGAGCTTCCTGTGCTGTTTGCGTTGCAAGGCTCACCTCAAAGTAGCACACGATTGAGGTAACATTGTGGAAAGACTGTGTAAGGCCAAAGAGTGGCCTCGGACGGTAGGGGACCGGGTTACCAGTCCTAAGGGGTCCTCAGCGGGGGCCATTGGGCATAGGGTGGAAAAAACAGTGATATGAGATCTAGACATAGCTATTGTATAATCTACCAATGGCAGATCGTTCTTTTTCAACTGAAGTGCCCATATGTGAGACATGCCCTCATACAAATAGGACCTCCAGGGTAAAGCACTCTTTAAGTCGTGCCTTGTATATATCAAACATCTGCTTGCCTTGTCCATACCTACACCTACACCTCCTAAAGTATCCTCCCCACGTGCACCCTTAGACACAAGTGACTGGATTGCAGAAGCGCAGTGTCCTCATCACACAGAGATTAAAGTACATCTTGTGTAAACCTGTCTGAAAATTAAAGAGCCTCTCCTATCAGATCTTTCCCAATGTAACCCTTAAGGACAATGCAGTCACAGGACCACTCAATATTAAAGCATTTTGGCAAGGGACCATGAGGTGCCATGCCAAATTGGCCATATGTGTGCTGCATGTAAGAGAACAATTGTCTCTGCCAGCCATTTCTGAGGAGCTGATATGCTTGGCTGTTGTCCCATCAAGACTTTACTTGTGTCTCTTCAATCTGACTTTGACCACATCTCCTGGGAACTGGGGGTGGCAGCAAGCCAATCTATCTCAGTTCCAGGGATCAGCCTTTGCTCAATCTCCATTCATGCCCATGCCAGCAAGCCAGCTGTGGAACTCAATATGTGTGCATGTTAAAATAGCTAACATCAACCCAATGGTGTCAATCTTGATGTGAGGCAACACAAACCACAAACAGTGAATATATCAAAGGGTGACTCAATTTGCATTTACCTATTGTCACCCCCAGTCATACTGCACCATCCTTTAGCATTCTGTGCCCTCAACCTGCACCCCTTGAACTTAAACTTGTCTCAGTCATGTCTAAATCCTTGCATTGCTCTACCGTTACTCACATGCTCCTCACCAGCATTTTGCAACCATATCACCTTTACCCCCCACTTCAATCTTATTTCAGGCAAGGGGTTAACCAAAGCCCTTGTTGTAACACCTATGAGAGCCATAAAAACTATCACCTGGTGGGTATTTCCTTGACCAAAGTGACAGCCCACTGGCTAACCATGATTACTGCTTCATATTCAGGCTAGAACAATTCCAATTTGTCAGCCTACCTGCCCTGCAATACATGTACACCTCAGGCATGCAATGGATACATGTAGCAAGTCCCACAAGCTTCCAGTGATGGTCATAGGCTCTTGTACAACCTAAATGTGGCATCACAGGCCCCGTACTTGGTCTGGTGCCCATAGAAGGCAGCACAGACTGTTGGCCATATGAGAATAAGCCATGTCCCACCTTAGCAGTTCATGTCTGGTATCTAACCCAGCATCTGCTCCAGACATTGCTCCCTGGCCCACACTATGTCATGCCCGCCAAGTCTCCCCAAGCCAACTCAGGACCTGTCCAGCAGACCTGCAGTGTGCTTGGACCACATATCCTCAAACAGCAGGGTTCAATGTATCATAGGTTCCGCCTGGTTTGCTTCAGTAGTTCATGCTTAGTATTAGATCCAGAATCTGCTCAGGACCAGTTTGCACCATCCTATGGCCACCAAGCCTCCCCTGGCCAAAGCTGGGCCTGTCTGACAGACCTGCAACACACTCAGACTGCGTATCTTGTGCTGGCAAAGTCCTATCTCCATGTTGAGATGATCCTGTAAAAATCTGAGTAAGACATTGGCCAAATTACCCAGTATCAATGGCCCTGTTAGTCTTACAACCACACACCTCCAATGAACAACAGCTTGACTCAAGGGATATCAAATTTGATCTCCTTGACCTCCCCACCCTTGGCTTCCCCAATTGTACACATCTCCTTGGCGGCTCCCCTCATAGCCTTGCTGAGTCCAACCACCCTAAAAACTGACATTAAAAACTGACATATATAAAATACCTCTTTATCTGCTTCTCCTGGGGGTTGCCCAAGTGTAGGGAGGCTAAGGCCGGACAGGCGTTTTTGCAGTTTATGATTTTGTGTTGGTTTTGGATTCCCAGTCAATGAGGTTGTTGGGCCACAACCATTTAACAAACAGCAAGCTAATAACAATGCAGGATGGTGTGGACAATAGTAGGGCAGGTGTGAGCGGCTTGACTATAAACTACTAGCCCAGATTGTGGCAGACACTTGGCCAAAAAATTGAAGCTGCAGCACAATTTAATCACTGTTCTCACAGACTTCACATGTCTCGAGGTCCTACTTGTTTCATTGTGAGCCCCTCTTATGTGTTTGCTTTGTCCCTCACTTTTTGTGTGCACTCTGATGGCTCTAGTGCTGGGGAGGTCATAGGGTGATAACTGCTGCAACACTGGAGAGGGTTGGCCCCAGACAGTGTCATCTCACCTTCTTCCATTGCCCACCAGCTTGTGTCCAATGCACCTCACCTGTCTTTGAAAGTGAGTTTGACCCTCTTCCCTTGTCTCCTCAACAGAGATCCTCCTGTGAGTGATCTAGAGGAAAGTGGAGGCGTCATCTCGGGTTGGTGTGTGTGTGCATGTGTGCACTAGCAAGACGCATGCATCTTGTCACTATATTTGTTGCTCCCATCTTGCAGCCCACATGCTCCAGGCATCCTTCCATGCTTGACCACAGGCTAGAGAGCAACAGCTCTCTATTGTGGGAGTAAGCACATTGGGATTGGGCAAACAGGGTTGTCATTGCCCATGTATGCAAGAGACAATATTGGGTGATGTGGGCTTGGGACCTGCTGGTACCCAGGACACTGGAGTATAAGACCAGGCCTGCAATGAACCCCACCCCTGTCCCATCCTCACCACTGTGACACCCCCCCACCTCTGCCATGCAGCACTTGATGTACTGGAAATGGGCCACCTGGTCATGCCGTTCTTGGCTTGGCTTGGCCTGGCACATCTCTCACTCACCACCGACTACTACTCCAACATCCGTCTGCCTCACCTGTGGGACATCCCAGACAGCCTTGACAGTGCACTGAGCGTGTTATGCCCCAATTGCAAGCCAGAGAAAGTGTTGGACTATGAAATTGGGCTCCACCAGGTGAGTTGCAAACAGGTTACAAAGCATTTGCAGGTTGCTGAACATGGACCCCATCCTCCCTGCTTGCAGTTCCTAGTGCCTTTGGTCCTCCAGGGGCTGCAGTTCAAGCATTGCAGACGCTGGATGCAAAAATTCAAGGTTTTGGGGTCCTGGGGGCCATACTGCAAGTGGAAGCAGACAGGCTGGTCAATGCCATTGGCATTGCTGTTCCCCAACCTACATGAGGTGACCTTTACTGTCCTGCAGGACTTCACAGTCTGCTTTTGGTCTCGTAAGGTTATACTCTTGACCTTCAGGCCTTGTCTGCAGTCCTTCTGGGTTGCTAGAGTTCCAGAGGGCTGCTGGTCATGAATCTACCCTGGCAAAGCTGCATGGGTGTTGCAGTCCCCAGGGCTAGCAAGCACCACTGGCTTGACTCCCCTGGACTTCCTTGCCCTGTGCTCAGAGGACAATGCGGTCCCCCAAGACCCAGAGAATACGCTGCTTGGGTGGGTTCAACTTGTGGAGCATAGGCTGAGGCCCAACCTCATGAGCAATGAAGCCTTGTGTGGTCTATGGGCCCTGCCCTTTCCTGAGTCCCTCACACTGAAGGCACACCTCAACTTGGACCACATCCTGCTCGGCCTTAAGGTCCCTGAGGGCTCCTTCCAAGCCCTGTGTTGGCTCCGAGTTCAAACAATCCACCCTTGGAGGTTGAGCAACCTCCTCAAGACAGTGACCCCACTGTTAGCTAAGGTATGGTATGCAGGCTTCACACTTTTGCAGAGCAACAGGGAGATTGAAGACCCATTTGTAATCAGTGATGAACACCTGCTGACAGCAGCAGACATGGGGCTTGAAGATCTTCTCATGACCCTCAGAGACAATGCAATCCCCCTTGGAGGCCTCTGGATCATGTTCCCCCATGAGTGCCCTGACCCCCCTTTGAGTGTCTGGCCGGGCAAGTAGGAGCCACTAATCCTGTCACATCTGGGTTCTAGGTGTTGCTGTCCAAGGATAGGCCAACTGTAGTCTGTTCCGTAGACAATGAGACAACCCGATCCTGTTCTCCTGGTGCACCACCAGGGTGATAGCCAATAACCTCCAGCATTTCACAAGCAGGAGGAAGCCGGAAGTGCTCAGGGTCTCCCTTGCCCAGTTCCAGGTTCCTGGTGGGCATGGCCTGGGGCTCCCATACAACCTGATTGACCCACACCTGATCCACCTGGAGAGCAACCTCCAGCTCACAACGTTAGGCCAGGGTAGGGTAAACCATCTGGCATGGTGAGTGCTCATGCTTTGCCCACAAGGCCTAAGGGCTCCCACTCAGTTCACTGTCTTTGCAGGTTTCATTTGAGTTACCAGGGTGATGTGTAGGCCATTGTGATGGAGCAAAGCTTCCAGTTGCATGTGATGGCAGACCAGGAGGATGCTGCACTCGTCCTTCAGCTGCAAAACTGTTTTGCAGAGTTGTCCTGCCATGCCCCTTTTGCCATTGTCTGGTGGGGCCAAGTTTGAATGACACTGTACCCATGTGTGCCTGCCCTTTCTTTTTTTGTTTTGTAGGTATGTCTTATCTTCTTTTGGCTCCGACAGCCCTTGTGATTTGCACTTTTTCTTGATTTTCTGTTCCTGTTTCCAACCCTCTGCTGTGTTTCTGATTTTTACTCTTTCTTTTTACTTTCCTGTTGTCTTCCCTATCTGCTTGGTAATCCCTAATATATATAGTGTCCTGGAAAACCACTGGCCACATAAGATGGATTTCACATGTGTCTTCTGGCCCCCAGATGAGGTTACTCTCTTGGGAAAGTGTGGGCTTGTAGTTGGCTAGTGAGTAAACCTGTGGCACCCAGATGTCAAGTCAACAACATTATTCAGCAGAGGCTGGATGACTGGCCAGGACCCCAGAGGTACCCGGTATACAGGTGGCCAGCAACGCACTCATAAGTCTATCCCCACTCTCATGGTACCCTATGATGACCCTATCCTCCAGTATTCCATCAGTCCTTTGCACTCTGGGGCTCCTGCACAGCATTGCATCCCACTTGCCACTGCCTGACCTCACCAATGCAATGTGTATGAACCAGCACTTTTTTGAGGTGTGTCCAGCACCTGTGGGCTGATCTTGATGGACTTGATGGTGCCTTTGCGCTACTTTGTGGAGGCACCTTGCCCCCACCAACAAGTACCAGACTTTGATATCCCTGATTGAGTTTCAAGTTGGTTCCAGGGTGCCTGGGCTCCTCATTGATGTGAGAATTGACTCACCCAGATCCACTTTCCAAAAGTCCTCTTGATGTGGTGCTTCAATCTTAACCGGGCTCATGTGTGTGGTGTGGATATCATAACGTTGTTCAGGGTGTGCCCCAGTTGTGAATACACGACAAAGTTGATGTCCCTTAAGCTGCTGTTCCCCAACACAAACAAGGTCAAGTTCACTGTACAGTGCCTGCAGGCATACCATGACACCCAGCTGTGCATGGGCCCTGACCCTTAGGCCCTGGTTGCAGTCCTTCTGTGTCCATGGGGCCAACAAGTCCTTATGGCTGTGATTATTCTGTGGGGGGTTCAGGGAGGTATGGAAGTACCTTGCATCAGGCCAACACAATTTGACCAGCATCAACCTCTTTGTCCAGCCCACAACGCAAGAGACCAGCCCAAAAGACTTGCTGGCTGCACTGCCAGGGCTGGCTCAAGTCAGACAGCTTGGACTGGGGTCCCACCTCTTGAGCAGTGAAGTGTTCAAGTGGCTTGGGGTGCTTCCCCACCTCAATTGCCTCATGCTGAGGGCACAGTACCATTTGCCATGCCTGCTACTGGCCTCCCCTGGGTGGGAGGGGTCCGTCTTGGCCCTGCAGCAGCTCAGTGTCATGAACATACACCCCCACCCTCTGAATAACCTTCTGTGGCTGGCAACCCAGTTGCCCTCTGGGGTCTCCCACACCTCTTTCATGGTTGTGCAGAACAACAACAACAATGAGGAGTTGATGGCTGTGGGCACAGATGGCTGGAGACAGACTCCAACTTGGGTCTTGCCAACATTTGCCCCACCCTGGAGGCTGGCGCAGGCACACTTTGCAACCTCTGAGTCAACTCCTTCAGCTGGCGCAGTGGCCCCCTTCTGGCCAGAGGCACTACAGGCCATGTTCCTGCTCCTGCTCCATTCCCTCTCTGTCTCTGGGGTTGTGGTTTGAGAGTGGACCAACTGCTCCCCATTCCATGGGGGCTGGCTGGTCCTGGAAGAGTTCACTTGGCCCACTCTGCAGGCCATGGCCAGGGACCTGCAGACCTTTGCAACAAGAGAAAGGCTTAGAGTCCTTGTGGTCTCCCTTCTTGACTTCAAGGCCCTGTCCAGCTCAGCATTGGGCCCGTGTCTGCCCTAATCAACCCATGGCTGATCTGCCTGGAGATTGACTTCTATTTCCAACACCCCCCCTTAGTGCAATGGAGGACTTGGATAGGTCAGTGATCGACCCTGCCTGCCCAGTGTGGGACTGCGACTGACACCATTTGACTCTGCCCCTGCAGTAGGTTCCTCCAGACCTGTTGGGTGGACATGCAGCCCCTAATGGGGAACCAGAGGCTTGACTGTGGGACACTCACTGACCATGTGGACGCCAGGTGGTTCTACCTAGACAATTGCCTTGCAATGTTTGCAAAGTGCCCGCCACATGGTGCTGTCTTTGAGTTCTGCTGAGCTGTGAGATCTTGCCAAGTCCAAGTCTTCTCCCACCCACTCTGTTAGTTTAGCCTGCCTGTCCTTTTCTGTGTTTCTTTTTCCTTTACCTTTTTTTTTTATACTTTTAGCCTCTTTCTGTCCCACTTGCCTTGAATGAATTTACTCTCTCCCAGTTCTGTTCTCAGGGAGAGACTTGTATCACTTCAAGAAAATCAGGCCTGCCTTGACTCTGGCAAGAGGTCCCCATACATTCTGCAAGCATGGGTGGCACCCATCCACTCAATGCTTTCAGAGATACCCAATGGCAGGATGCTCCCCTGGTTGTTTCTCAATGACCTTAGGAATGGAGCATATCCCCTAGCTGTGACAACATAGGTACTTGGTTGGCAAAGGGGTATACGGGGATGTGGGCATTCATGAGGGTTATGAGTCAGAAGCGGCTTCATCTTGTGGAGCTCCTGGTTGAAATTCTTGGTCTCCCCCCTCTCCCCATCTTGTATTCCAGCTTGGTGGGCTCCCCCCGGGCCTCACTGGGTTCAGCCTCCCATAGACTAACATATGTAAGCATCTGAGGCAGGACTATATACATGCATACACACCTTCTCAACTGCCTTGGGGACATTGAGCTGAATGGTTATGTGAGGCACTTATATGGTGCTTCTGTACAATGCCCCATTCCTTGAGGTGGCCATGTGTATGGAGGCTCATGTTGGCCTGCCTTTTTTGCTTGCTAATCTTGCCTAAGAGTTCTAGGTCTAGTATCCCTATCTCACAGCAGCAAATGCCCTTTTGTGATTTCAGTCATGTCATGGCCTATGA